>JAOBRC010031128.1:0-15670 GCA_027575255.1 Scolionema suvaense | reverse complement strand
AGAGGTTTATTTAACCTGGTTTGGTCAAGGATCTATCCTGGTGTTCTCTCTTTGGTTCACTTGTATTTAGTGTCGCAACACACAAGCTGTAGCTATATATTCATAGAGGTGTAAAAATACCAAATCACGTAAGCTGGTAACACTTACAAATAAACTGAACAATTATCAAACTCATTCAACAAATTGTGTGGAAAAGTGGAGAAATAATAGTGAACAGGCACTTAACAATAATAGGTGATAACTAGACACAGCAACAGAGTAAATATAGATAAAAATGAAAGAAGCCAGAGAAGGAAAGGAGAAGACAGACAAGAGAGAGAGAAATGGAATGAAGTGATTAACTTATCTTTTCAAGATCCGTTTCTTCTTGGTTACATACCTACATATACCTATCTATCGGAGTTTAATGAAACTGCCTTGCTTCTTTCGTTGGTCACTTTTATAAGTTCATCGTTCCTGTGGCCTGAAAAACCAAACCCTGATTAAGCAAGGGCTGGATGAAAAGCCAACAGAGTTGGAAAGCTATATATAAATGTGGTGAGAGAAAGAATGAGATACAATGGAACCAAGAAGTTGCAGAATTCACCATCAACTATAAGAAATTGTTCTTCCTGTTTCGCTGGGCACGTGCAACCCTTTTTCGAAGACAATAGCATGAATCAAACAAACTGTGAGTTGCCAGACCAGCTTTGCTTCTTATGACTATGGTGTAGTTAGTGCGTAATGTGTCTAGGTCAATGCTCAACTTCTGCTAATCTGTGTTGTTGGAATGCCTCACGTGAGCAGCGCTTGGTTATGGTACATTGTGGACGGTATTTCATCATTCATTTAAAGGAAGGGTAACATCAAAAATGAAACTTGAGCAGTGGATAGAGTACACCAAAACATGACCTATAGTTTTTGTTTCATGACAAAAGCTTGTGTAGTTTTGGAGATATCAAGCCCCAAAGTTCAATAGCTACCATCTTGCCTTTAAATATGCATTATGTCACTTGTGTACCACTCAAATTATCCAAACTTTGTACCCAAAGTACTCAATCTTTAATTGCTTTAGAGTATTTTTTCTTTCATTTTATCATTAAGCTGGATAATATGTCAAAGATCTGCTTGAAATAATATACAATTTAAATATAGGTAATGCGTTACTAAGGAGATGATAATGCTTCGCAATGGTACACCGATGACATCATCAAAATCAAGATGGTAGCTGCTGAGCTTTCAGGCTCGACATCTCCAAAACTACTCAAGATTTGGCCATTAAATAAATGCAAAGTTTCGTGTTTTCATGTGCCCTATCACCTAGGTAGGTAGGTAGTTAAATTTCGTTCTTGACGTTACCCTTCCTTTAAAAGGGTTTTTAGCTGCACCCGATGGATTGCACACAAAGGATTTGTCAAAAACAGGTATTCCTATTGACTCTCCTCTCTATGTTAACGTTTCTTTCGACACAGTTATCTCTTGCAAGAAGGGGTTTTGCTTGGTTGCGACTGTAACCACAGTGGGTCTTTGCACAGTGGTGATTACACTCTTACATCCTTCAATAGTGGAATAAATGGTTGCAATGCAATGACAAGGCCGTTGTGGAAGTATGTTCTCCAAATGGAATCAACAGAAGTGCATACTTGTTATTCTCTGAACAAGTGTAGTATGCTGGAACTTGTGGTAGCTGTACACTACTGCTTGGGCTGCGCAAACAAGCAATTCCAAGTCCTCTCAGGATATTCTTTTTTGGTCCAAGATCCTGCTGTGAGTTAAGAACTGACGAACCTCCAACCGGCACTATGCTTGCTTGTATTGTACTAGAACTGTGATCACATTGATCAGGTTTCTACCCTGCTGAAATGGACATAGATGCGAGTGCATACTCCATCATGTAGGTGTGCCAACATCTAGACCAAGACAGTACAAGACTTAGTTGTCGAGTACTGCATGGTGGTTGGCTTAGGTGACCATAATGTTAGCCAGTTCCCCTTCCATGAATGATTGATGTTACTGGTAGTTATAGGTTAAGTTATTTGTTGTGTGAGACTGCCTTTATGGGGTCCATTACTGATCAATTTTTCTTTCAATGTATATCATCAATAATTAAGTGGACCAAAGCCTCATTGTATACCGGAGTCATTGTTGTAGATGAAATTGAATCAATATCATTGAGTCAAATATGGACGAATCAAAGTTCCTTTGGTATGTAATGATGGGCCGTTCATGAAATTGGCCAATCCTTTGATGAAATTGACTGTGTGGCTGAAGTGTCAATAAATCTCCATCAGTCTCCATGTGCCTACGGAAGAGAAACAAGGCCAAGTGAAGGGAAGAGCATCTGTAATTCATGCTGGCAGCCTTGGTTGCTTATGATGCTTTGCCAGCACTGTGAACATCGAATGGGATGACAGAAAATATGCTGAGTGATACAGTGTGTTGCTTTGAAAATACAAAGAAAATCCTTCTTCTGCTACTTAGGAAAATGTAGAAAGATGTTGAACAGCTTTCGTGGAGGATTTCAAAGTGAGCTGTGCAAAATTGATTCTTGAGTTGATGGAAGATTATGAACGTCATTGACGGCGTGTGAGCTTTCTCTCAATATGTTAATGTCAAGAAGTTGACAACTACTATAAATTGTAAAAAAAATTGATCACGTATTGGTCCCTTTGTATGCAATCTCTCGGCAGCATGAATTCGTATTTTACTTATATCGTCAAAGTTTAGCACTCCTACGTTCTCTTTTGAGTATTTCAGTGTGTATATACTACTTTAGATCGGTTCTTATAACTCTGTTAGTGATGCCTAGTGACAAGCTGTACATCCATCCAGCGCTTCTTGGGTTGTCTAGTTGATCATGTTTAAGTGCTCAGACCTTTCATTGAAAGGCGCATGATCGCACACGCACGTCTCGTCACACGCGTAACCTGCCACAGGCGTGTCACAAGTCGCGCGCCTGCTATTGTCGTTCCACACGTACGTTTTACTACTTTTCTCTCAGAATCAGTGCTTCAAACTGCTGTTTCTTTCTGCCAGAAATCATCAAAATCAATCAGGTAGACACTACTCAACATTACTACAGGCTTCTAATCATTGAAATAATACATCTGAGTGATAAGAAAGTCTAGCGGTTGGCAGTTGCGACGCGTCTTTGACTTTGTTCATGTAATTTGGCTGATTCTTCTGGAGAAAAAAAAATCATAAGTTTATTCTGCAATCGTAAGGGTGGTTATAAATTTTAGCTCTTTGGTCTTAAAATGATTGCTGATAGAATGATTGCATACCCAAACTGAAACAATATGTGGAGGTTGTTAGAAATCATAATTCTGAAGTTGTGATTTGTACCACGTAGAGCCAGATGTCCTGCAGAAGGCAATCGCTGATGATTCGCATTTTGAAATGTAGACTGAAAAGTTTTTGTGTATTATGTCACTACGATCCGCATAATTTTTCTGCGATAATGAAATAAGGTAATCTCATCAGTCTGGATATATTATAAACCGGAACAGAGCTTTCAAAATCATGCCAGAGCATAATTGCATTACCCAGATATTTCCTTGGGACCCTGTGCAGTTTTCACCAGAAGCTGTGGTGGTTTTGCTATTCTCTGTAAATCCAAAATGGTTGTCGGAGAAGCAGATCATCGACAATTGCAAACAGTGTGCTAGGAATTAGAGGATTGTTTGACCACTTACGAACGTATAATAGGAAATTTTACGCTGCATTCATTGAAATAACATGTAAATGTTGATGAAGGCGTATTGCGGAATATTTACAGTGTCTTCACTAGCAATTTGTATGTGTATGTGTGACAGCCATCCTCTTTCGTTGAGCATCCTAGTTGGTTGAACTTTTGAATGGGTTTAATTTTTTGTGGAAGTTTGAATGCTCCATGGATTATTATTAAGGTTCTTTGTGCAAATTTCGTTGATATGGACTTAAAAATAATTTTCTAGGAAGGTAATTCACTACTTTTGTTAAGCTGGTCTTGTCTACCAATAACATCAGCCGGACAGTCGCACGCCACCTTTCACTTTTATTCATGGGGAGTCCTGAGTGCTTGTATCCAATATGTGCTGAGGATTTTATATGAGATGTTATTGTAATCAGACGTGTTTCTGTAGTTCCAAGTTTAATTTGTATATATACTGCAGAAGTGAACGAGTTCCTTTTTATTATATGACATAGAAGATTAGATGTTTAGTTATACGACTGACGAATTTGGCACAGTTGATTAGTTTTGAACCCTGATTTTATCAACGACAAAAAGACGGAAGATTTTATCGGAACCGTGGCCGATAATTATTGTTTTGATCTCTTGTTGATTTGTGCCTGTTTTGTTCTGTTTATAATACCTAGGTTTCCTGCCTATACGACAATCAATCTTTTGTTTCTTGCAAGCTCCTTTCGTCGCCCTTGTTCACGTTATCTCTGCTTTGTTTTGATGCTGTTTTTTACTGTCCGTGTATCTTAGTACATTGACTTTGACATTAGTACGTAAAACTTCGGACAAAGAAAGTTTCGGCGCAAGGGCTTTTTTTTGTCCGAAATTTCTAGTATGCTGAAATTGTATCGTGCCGAAATTTAAAAACAACCTAAAATATACAACATTTAGAACAGAAGAGAAAATCGTCACAACCCCTGTCTGCACATGACCGCAAAAGCATGGACTATCCAGTCTCAATTCTTCAGCAGAAGTTTCAAACTTCCAATGAAAATCGAAATTTCCTGAGGAAACCCATGGCACTGCTATGAAAACGAGAAAGACACATGAAGAATCCAGTCCCAGTTTTTGAAAACAGCTTCCTTAAAGTGACGTCTTGGAGGGGTATATTAATTATTGAAGTGCCGAAAATCGGTCAAAAACCGCCAAAATTTTTGTGCGAAATGACCTGATTTTTGTCAGAATCTTTTTTACCGAAAGTGTTTGTCCGAAAATTTGAAATGCCGAAGTTTTCGTTCTTAATGTATTCTGACATGACTTTGGAGTATTTTAAACACTTTCTTCTGCAACGACTTCCGTGCTGTTTATCCTGTCAAGTTTGTTTTGCTGCACGCTTGTTTTCTTTCAGTGCTCAGGGAACTCAAAACTGTTTCTGGTACAGATAGTTGCCATGTGAAATTGACAAGATTGTTTACTAGCTATATCGGATCATCTTGTCATATAATCTTTTACGAGATAAGCTTCTCGCTTCTTGAACTGATCATTCTGAATTGGATTATGATTTCGTTATTGTTCGCTACTGTTTTGGAGAGCTTCTAGCGGTTACGAGCTTATCAACTTGCTGCGCTCTGTTTCCACGAGAACCTGCCGTGATTATCCATTTGTGTCTGCTATGAAAGAACACTGCATTGTTTATCGACCCACCCTACCGTCCTTCTCTGGTTTCATTTTTATCGGCCTCTTGGTAAGATATTCTCTGTGGTGATTCGCTGATCAATCGCAAACAAGAAAGACGTTTGACTGCCATGGAGCTCATCAAGGTGTTGGTGGAGGAGGCTCTGTTTTAAAAAAAAGTTGCCGTTTTGGACTTCTGCTTTAGTGGAAAAGTCCTATAAAATGAGGTCTGTCTGTCCATCCGCCCTTCTGTCCGCCGTCGCCAACGCACTTTCCCGAAACCGCTCAATGAATTTTTCTGAAATTTGGTGTGAAGGTGGCAATCCGTAATTGAGGAAACGTGATGGAGCCAGAATTTTGGAAAAATTTATTTGGCTTGCAGGTGGCAATTTATGCTCAAGAATTACAATTTTTAGGGCTTTTAAGAATATTTATCAAAATCTGTTCATTACCTTTTTGTGGTTTTTGACTTAAACTACAGGGCAATAGCAGTTGTGCTGTGGACCACATGTCATATCTGGGAAAACTCTCGTGCGACTGGTAGGTAGCAATTTATACACATCCAGGAAAGGCGTTTCTCATGGTTTTTCCCAAGTATGTCAAAAACTGTTGATCTGATTCTTATCATTTTGGGTGTGAATATTAGGGACACCTCAACGCATGTTTTTAACCATATGCCGTCTCTTGAAAATCTCGTATGGCTTGCAGGTGGCCATTTTCGTCCAAAAATGGCGGTTTCCAGGTTCCTTTTCCGAATATGTCATGAACGGTTTGTCCGTTTTTTGTCATTTTTGGTCAGTTTTTTTGCAAATGGGTTAACAATGGTTTGTCTTTTCATATTTGGCATTGACCCTAGAGGCAACAAAACGTATGTTATGACCCATGCTTTGTATCTTGGGAATATATGCGTCAGCATGCTGGTGGCAATTTATGTCAATAACGGCTGTATTAAGGTTTTTTCATCATGTTCAAGAACAATTCATTACGTTTTTGTGATTTGTGGTGCAAATCTTATGGCTTATGTGTTATTCTTTTCTTTGATCTGATGCGGAGATTCTCAATTGAGTTTGCGGGAGGCCACTAATTCTGTGACTTGTTGGAATCTGTTTTCATAGCAGTGAATGAAGTGAAGAAGGAGATTCCTGGAAGTGAAGAGTCCTTTTCTACTGCTGGGGCTGAGGTTCACTGTCACAAACACTGTCAAAGGAGCTTTCAGTGTGAATATCCTTCAGGAATACTCCAACTGTTAGCATCACTACGTTATAACTGGACAAACAGACATTTTGGTGTTATGTTAAGTCTTAGAAAGATTTGTGCTATGTTTGTAAATAAGCTTATGGAGGGACAGTCCAAAGTAGAATGATGAGGTTCACATCTGGACTTGGCAGCCCATAATTCTGATCAGGTCTAA
Organism: Scolionema suvaense; assembly: GCA_027575255.1. Lineage (NCBI taxonomy): Eukaryota > Metazoa > Cnidaria > Hydrozoa > Limnomedusae > Olindiidae > Scolionema > Scolionema suvaense. Next base: position 8,942 of record JAOBRC010031128.1, on the reverse strand, counting down.
AAGAGTGTGACATTTTAAAAAATGTCCAAAATTGAGATTTCCTTATGTTTTTTTGCAAATTTGAATAATTTATTTTCATATTTGTGGAAAATATGTATGTTGGGCAGTTCTCTTAGGTGGGTCAATGAGAGAGACAAGATGTATCACTCAGAATTTCATCTGAACACAACTAACTTTTTCTTGCAAGTTAGGTTATTTATACTACACTTGTTTGTCACAACATACCAAACACATATCAAACACACCTGCCTCAGGATTACAAAAATAGTACACCAGAAGATGTTATCAGAACATCACTGATCATACCAACAATGACATAATGTTTCTGTCCTCAAGTAGCCAACTGGAGCCAGGTGGACAACTAGCATGTTGTATTTCTGTTAGTAGAAAAACACCAGGTGTCTGTAATGGTCGTGGTGACTAATCGGTAGGTAAACAGTTCAAGGTTAGCTTGACCTGGCAGCTAGGATTTCTTGCACTAGGGCATCTTCTGAACAATGTAAAATGCAATGCTTATATGTTTAGATATCAACTTTTTGTAAATGGGTAAAATTACAGCTCCAGTAGACTTTTTAGTATTTTTTTGTGTCTCAGCCACGAAACAGATATTTGCTATTTAGAGTTGCAATTACACTGAAATGATTGTGCAAAGGTGAATTTCAAATTTTTCATGGTTGATAATGGTTGTGGATTGATGTTACCTGATAACAGATGCCACACCTTCGTGTAGCGTGCCTGCGGCCTTATCGCTGTGCTACGGGTTATTTTCTGAGCACAGAGACCAGGGCCACAAGCCCTCTATGCGAAGAATAACATCTGGTTCCAGGTAAGGATTGATGATGATTGACTGTATGCTTTATTTTTGGATTATATAAAAATTTATTAGTAAATGTTAGGAGTATTTCAGCCCCAATTCTGTCCTATTTATAATGCTTTTGTGTATCTTTTGTGATAAAATATTAAGCAGTGACTAAACTGTAAAGTTTGGTACATTTTTGTGGCTGACGGCTAGCAGCATGAGCTATCGTGTGTAAATATGGCATGGAATAACGTATAGAACCCGTTTTTCATCAGATGTTTCTAGGAGAACTGAAAGACGTGAGCAGAGAGACAATAGTCAATAGTCAGGAATAAATTACAGAAAGAAACGAGTCAGAACCACCTCAAGTCATAGATTAATTTTGATCATTGTCGGTACTAGTTCTGAAATGCATGGTTAAAATTCAGGCTCGAAAAACACAAATGTAAGCCACAAAAGTGTGCATTGAACAATTTGTTTAACATTTTTTATGTTGTACATGCATCACCTATCTAAGCTCTGCAGAAACTTCCTGCTGTTCCACGTCTTATCATATTGACGACAAATATTGAAGTGTAAGCCGCATTTCTGTACCAACAACACAGCGAAGCCATGGAAATTATCCCGCATATCAACAGATATACGTATCTGCTCCATAGTTCGGTTCTGAAAAATGACGTGAATGGGGAGGGTAGAAGCATTTGACCATATGAATGGGGCATAGGGCTGAATGGGGGCTAAGTTTATAAATGGGGGGAGAGGGGGTTCTCACATATTCTCTGAGCATGACATACAGCAGAAGTGGGGCTCATGCTCCCAATTCCAAAACTATTTTGGCATCCCTAATAATGCATCCAACTGGTCTCTGCTTGATTGAAATGACAGAATAACTAAGCTTCGTGGTACGATCCATAGTTCGACAGTTGGGTGTATCTGGTACCTTTTTTCGCAGATGAGAAAAATTCATAATTTGCGAGAGATTTTATTAATGGGGGGTAGGCCTGAATGGGGGGTATGTTTGAGAATGGGGGGGGTAGAAACTACTCTGCGAACTATGTACTCTCAATCTAGAGAGCACAATGAGTGAAATGTGCAATATATTAGCCTGAGCGCTTTAATTTGCTTTGAAAGGGTAGTGTAAGCCGCATGGCCTGCCAACCACAATTTTTGCCCACACATCATGTAGCTGTAGCATCAACCTCAGTTTGCCACTAAATTGTTCAGTTAGAGCATTAAAAAGAGCAACTTTTCAGCTTACCAACTGTATACAGAAGTACTGTAAGCCGTATATTCTGCTCATTTTATAACCTAATATGTGGCTGACACTGAAAATGTCACAAAATGGGGGTTCTGTTTTGACCATGATCTTCTTTACATTGCATCTTGCCTTACTCTTAAGTAACTTGCCATAACTTCATTAACTCTGTTTAGTTCACCAAAATTCTGTCAAAACAAACAGCTCATGACAGAAACCAGCTCGACGTTAATATTTATCTTCCTTCATTTCCATACCGTCCTTATTGCTGTCAAAAACAGCTTCCCATTTAATTCTTCGGAAGTAAGACAACTTCCTTTGCAATGTCCAGAATATCCACTATTAGTTTTGACTTACTGATCATGTCATTGACACGAAGGTTCAGTAAGTGGGCGTTGTAGTGCATTGCATGTTCTTGTGGTTGGATTTCACATAATCAAGTCTTTACAGCACCTGAATCTTTACCAAGTAATTGCTTGCTCCGTTGTAAGATACCCTGGGACCATAGTTTTTATTCCTCCATACTGGAGCTTCTGGCTCTTGATCGTGTAGAGGAACAGAAAACTCTGGCGATGTTGAGCATAAGTTCCTTGCAGCTACTAAATCAAAATACTTGAAGCCAGCATGAACTCATGTTGGTCATCAGTGATATCATAGCTTAATGTGAATCAAGTAGTACAGAGAGCATAAATTTTCCAAACTTTGAAGCAAGATTTGAAGACAGCTGCTGAAGCTTTTCATCTGACCAAACTACATCATTTTTCGTATTCTAATGATGAGCCGAATTTCATTTTTGACCGCTGCATTACTTTAAGATCAAAAGAAGAAAAGTAGTATGTGTGGGTTTATAGGAAAAGTAACATACTACTTTACCACAAACCTGTTATTGAGAAACCGGTGCAGGCAAGAATTTCTGACAGTGAGATTTAGCAGTTTCGTATTGTGAGATTCAGCTAACTCTCTATGACAAAGTTCCTGAATGTACAGTTACTATTGAGAAAGCCTTCTTGGTAGAATCACAGGTTTTTCACTATAAGATTTAGCTAATGCCAACTGTGAAAAAACCTGAATTTGTGAATTTGTTTCTCAATAAAATGTTGCCTATTGCTAACCCTTGTTCAAAAGGGTTTGTTTTTCCTGTGGTTGTTTTCTGCCAGAAATTTCATCTGTATGCACCGTATTTGATGTGGAATGTCCTGTCACGTGCTCTGTAGAGATGCATTGTTTATTTTTATATCGAACACAGGCCAGGCTAGGTAATTGGAAGACTGGGTATTCTGTGTCACTGTAGTTCAAAATATTTTTGTTTGTTAACAAGGGCTCGCCCCATTGTATATCTATGTATGAAGGGCTTCATAGTTAACTTTAAGGTCCTTATCGATCTCTACCATCACCTCTTGTCTTCTGCAGCACAGTAGACCCAAAGTCTAACAATCAACAATAAGTCTATATAAAAATCACATATTTTGCTGAAGTACAACTGTGTGAGACATTTAACTACATAACGAAAGAGTAAGGTATAATGGCGAGTTAGTGTGTTCCTACGGGGTTAAGTTATTCATAGTGAAATATACTTACCAACAAAAGAAGCTGCATTAGGTTAAGCTCTACAGAAAGATGAGCAAATCTTGTCAATTTTTCTAGATATGCGCACAGTTTTTATTTTATATTTTATAGATTGTTTAGTGTTCCAGGTTTCTATTTCAGTTTGTTGGTACGTTGGTAGGTCTTCATATGCTATTTCTAAATTGCACTTTTACCTGGCACTATTCTTCTCGTTATATTCTCGTTAAAAGCATTGTCAGAAGTGATCAAGTCAGTGAATGGGAAGGTACAAAAGTTTTGCTACTATTCTGTCATCAAAACTATTGAGTGGCTCAGTGCTGTAGTTGGTAAGTTTTCTTTTACATATATGCGAGGATAAATTAACAATCGTTCGGCTCTATTTCTGTAGTGGCTTCCTCCTCGTGTGCTTTAGCCTGTTATATGCCTGGATAGGCAGTGTCTGAGGAGTTAGTTTGTCAGTTCAAATGGTTGAAATGGTTGTTGTGTATCATTGCAGTTCCACATCATTCAGCATTTCATGATCTCTCTATTGTTGCAGCAATCTTTCTCATATGGGAGGCTGAATGGCTCAAGCTGGTCTTCACAGCTCCTCCCTCATATGGGTGAGATTGTGAAATAGGAAATGAAATCTATTGAATCGTTGTTGTTGTGGATGGTTTATTTGAAGATGTTAATGAAATCTTGCTCACTCGGCATCATTGCAAAGTTGTTTCTCCAGAATTTAGTCTTGTCTTTTTCACTTTATTTCTAAAGGATAGCTGTACAGATATTCATCATATATTTATGTTCAGTTTTTAAATTTGGTGCTAATGGCTGTTGTATGGTTTAGATATTGTGTATTGATTAAAGACATGGTTTAATTTTGTGTAATATTGTAATTTATAAAAGGTGAAGTCTGGTGAAATGGATTCTCTGGCCTTCTAAGATTTTTGTTCTGCATTAGATTAATTTTTGTTTTACAAAACAGACATGAATGTCCATTGAGATGTGCACAATCATGCTTGCACACTATACTAAAACTATCAACAATACTGCACCAGGGTGGCCACTACTCCTGGAATTCCTTGAAAACTCCTGGAATTTATGTTGGCCCTTGAAAACTCCTGGAATATGGGCTGATTTTGAGGAATTTCGTGGAAAACTCCAGGAACTTTTGGATTTTTGCATGCATCTTGTCTCAGTTAAAATTTCTGACAGTCATCTTTTCTATTCATAATTTAGAAAGACCCATTTGATCAGACAATGTGCAGTAGAGTGCTTTAGAGTGCATGCATCAATAGCTTTTTTGCATGTACCATAGTTTCCTGGTTTGTGTGTTAAGCTTTACATAGTGGGCATAACTCTAGTTTGGGAAGGCCTGAAGGCTACGTAGGTAACATTTTTGTGTAAGATATTTAGGTTAACTGATTTAGTTCTCCTAATCCAGCTCTGTTTTGTCAAAGTAGTGATGGGTTCATAGAGAGGTTCTATTTATTCAGATGCAGTTTCCTATGAATTCAGTTTAGGTCATGCTTCACAAGAATGTTGTCAAAAAAAGTACTTTCTGCTTCCAGTATTAGTGCCAGATCTTCTTTTGGACTCCAAAAGCTATTGAGAATTTCACACTTTTCTTTACAATTGGTCTTGTCTGGCACTTGCTAATCCAGGTGATTTGAAATTCAGTGAAAGCCCCACAACTCAAACCTCCCACGGACCATAGAAACAGTCCGACTTAGCGAATATTCCACTTAAGTGAAGCTCCTGTTAATTCGAACTTAGACAAAAATGAGATATTGGTTTGAGTTAAATTTTAAAAAAACAGAACTTTTAACTTGTCAGGAAGTAGCTTTTGTGACGTGTAAGAATGTATATATTCTCTAACCTTTTTTCCACTTCACCAGCCATTTATTTTCTACTTATACGCTAAAAAGTTGGATTCATCGGAAGAGATTAACTTCAGAGGAACCAAAAATGGATCGAGAAAAAAAATGCTCCCGGTGTTCGAGTTACCGGTACTCTACTGTATGTCTTTTCGTGAAAGAATGTTATGCTGCTCTACTGAGCTAGAATTTCTGAAATATTTTGGCTATTGAAGTTGTGTTGTTTCATGTTTTTGTACCGCCCTGCGGACTTGCATAATGAGCTTCGCGTTATTTCATTGAGAGGTGTATTGCCAGGAATTTTAAGTTGAGCAAAACGAAGTGTTTCCGCTGCATCAAATTTGGATTGACTGCATTTTACAGAATAGAATTAAGGATGACCAGAACTCCCCTTACTTTATTGCATCTTTCAATGAGAGCTTTAATGGGTTACTATAGAAAATGAACTAATAGACATATATCGTTATTATTATTATTGAAAATGTAGAAGTTCATTGGGAGCTATGGGAGTGTCTTCCCATAGAGTATTACTCATTGGGAAGGTCTGTCATAAAGCAAGAGGCAAAAAAAAAAGGATTGGCATTTCATTTTAATGTTTTACATATTTATGTTGACAGTGTTGTAGCAGAACATTGACAGCTGCTAAATTTGCATGCAAGTGGAGCAGAAAGGTGTGATAGGATTCAAATTAATCTGATGGGAAATTATGGCCTTGAACACATCCATAGCAAGAAAAGAAGACATCTACAGTTTTCTTTTTTTCTGTCAAGAATACTCTTTGGGATATACAGTATGTCATTGCGGTGTACCGGGAAAATGTGGCTGCAGTACTCAACACAATGATAGTTGTTTTGGGTAATTAATTCCATGAAAAGCCCCTAGAAACATTCAACAACTTTCCATATAGGATGCCTTTTAATTTGGCGAAACAATTGTGTCAGCTCTTAGTGGATGATCTGATGCGCTAAGAGAAACTGTTCAGAGGTTAGCATTAGATATGCTCTGTTTATTTTACTGTTATTTTACTGTTTATGTTTTTCTTCTCTCGCTTGTTATGTGTAAACTGAATGCAAAAATGTTCCTGGAAAAGTGTATCCAAGTCCTGGAAAACTCCTGGAATTTGTTTCTAGGAAAAGAGTAGCCACCCTGCTGCACTACCTTAGATGCTTTTTCTATACTGCTTGGCACAGGGCTATTTTTTACGTACTGCACAGACAATGCTCTGGCACTCCATCACCAGCGATTCTCAGTTGTGCTGTTGTTGTTCAGTAGTAGCTCCACTTACTTGTAAATGCGTTCAGTAGTCCTTTGCCACAACTACATATCAGTTTCTTCTCGTGGGTGCTATCCAGAATTCTATATTCGAAACAGTCATATCCTTGATCTTGCTTTACAGTTTGGTAGTGTTTGGAAAAAATAATGCAAAAACGTTAGGCAACATTCACTGAGCTGTTTCTTTTTGCTTTTTCTTGTTTCCTAGTGTTTACAAACACTTTCCACTTCTTTTGTGATCAACAAGAACAACTTAAGGTACTTTCTATGCGAGAGAGGAAAGGCTTTATATGCCATTGAATGCAGGAGTCGTTCTGCAGTTTACGTATGAGAACGGAATTAATGTTCGAATCATAGGGCAGGGCATATTCTAGAGGGGTAGGGCATGCGTTTGATATCCAGAAAAGGGCAGCTTTTTTCATGTTTTTCAAAGTACCTAATTTTTTTCGAACCTTGAGGGGCTGCCTGTTGTGTTTGATAGTCGATAGCAACATATGTATAAAATGAGCCCTGTAGGGTATCAACATTCAATAGAAGCATGCATATTCTAATCTGCTCATGGTTTCAAAATTTTTAGCTGCTGTTGTCTATTGCTATTGTCATCAGCTTCGGTAATTGCTCCACCTTACCCCGTACTGATCCTCATAGTCATGCTTTGTTTGTGCCATGTTGTGATGCTTCCTGTCCTTTCATCCGTGGAGTTGTTCCCTGTTAAAAGGTGGAGAACAGCAAGCGTTGCCTCTAACTCTCTTGGGTATTGCACTTCTCTGTGCATTGCTGATACCCGACATTGCCTTGTTCATTACACCTAGTGTTTTGTGCTTTCTTCATTTTCTTTCCAAGAACATCAAGGGTATGACAGTAAAGAAACTTTAGAAGAAACAGTCGTAGAAATATGACCATTTTACATCTTTTTATTTAATAAAAAAATGTTTCAATAAATATGAGCAAAGTCGACAAAATCATTCTTTCAGGGGAAAAACTCAAGATCAAGGCTGCAAAGTAATATCAGCTATATAACTGAAGTAGCAAGTATTTAGTTATTTTTAAGTGACTCATAAAATAAAATTATAGGCACAGTCTTTGCAGCTTCATAATGGTAGTTCAGATGGTAGTGTTTATGCTTTGCCTTTCGAAAAACCTGACGGAAGTAGGAAAGTAAACGCTCCATGCACACTTCGCTCATCGAGTGACCGTCAAGCTACCACGGTGGTTCGTGAGAATTGTAAACAAACAACATGGCTTCATGGAGGTTGTTCTTGATGGAGTTTTGACTAAGCTCAACACTTCTTCAGACACTATTGATTGCCTGTGTGACTGAACATCTTTCAGTAGCTCAGGGTTAGTATAAACAGACCAACGCAGAAGCACTCATCTGCACATGGCCGCTAGCTAGCTAGCTATGAACACTTGATATCTCGTTGGTCAGCAAAGAATTCAAATGCTTCCCAAAACTCTGACCTATCCATGGGGTTTCAAACATATGTTTCTCCAATCCTGTCTTCAAACCAATGTGTATGGCTTCCTAGACCTAGCTAGCTAGCTTTCTGTAAATGCTAACTGGGAGAAAAATCTGGATTCCTTCAATCTTTTTTTGAGAGTAGAGTTTTCATAGTATGTTCGACAAACAGTCCATAAGCAGCTCGAAACAATGCCTTAATAGCATTATCAGCCACGGCGTGGTAGCCTGGCGCCAGAACTTAAATGATTGTATCAGAACGTAGCAGCACTATTAACAAAAACTGGAAACAATGCTTTCAAGAGACAAGGTCTGCTTATATCAGTTAACATCATTGGTTTAACTACAGCAAGTTACAAAACAAAGCAATGTCGAGTCTCTTCCCGAGGTTCATGACTCAAGTGCATATCCATTTGTTTGCACTCACAATCAAGAATAAAAAAAAGCCCTATGTCTTGCATACATGGTGGCATCCTTCTGTGAACACTGTATATGGATACTGTTCTAGCATCCAGGGAATGCCTTTCTTTGGCAAAACTCATATATAATATAAAACACTCAATTCACGAAAAATTTCTGCCAAGAAATATGAAATTTTTAAGAGGTCAGTTCGCAAAAATTTCTTTAAAAATTTCTTAATAAAAAGGAAAACACAAGAAGCTCTACAGAAGACAACATAGTTGCTCATAAAATGACTGGATATTGCGCTCCAACTCTATGAAGCATCATCAA
>JAOBRC010030017.1:0-15677 GCA_027575255.1 Scolionema suvaense | reverse complement strand
ACAGCTTTAGCCGTTTTTTCGCAGTAAAAAATCTTAGACTAGGGAGGGTGCAACCACCCCCCCCCCCCCTTGTTATGTTAACCGTTAACGTCTGTAAATATGGTGCCTCATCCACAAAATGTGGTAACGATAAATAAGAACATCTTGGAGCAATATCTCATGACTGAAAATATCCTTGTTGCATTACGTTTGTCTGCAAAAAGGGTTCATGGAGAAGGTAGTCATAAACTCTGACATGGTTCTGGTCGGCAATGTTATTAAGGGCCCGACGGGAAATGCTCCAACCGCCTCCAGAAAAAATTGATATCTCCCGAACGACGATAGATATGAAGACCACATTTGTCAAAAAATGAAAGCAAAGTAAATTTGTAGAAGAATCAACAAGAACAACGCCATTCAGACTGCCCAGAAAGTATTTGCAAGAAAAAATAAGAGGGATAGGGGAGGATTCCAACTCCCCCCCCCCCACACTCACACTCCCTTCATACTCTGCAGGTTTCAGTTTTGCCATTTTTTGTGTATGTTTACTGCAATCCAGTGATCACTTTGTTTGTCGTATTAGTTTTCTCCTCAGTGCACAAGTATCTTGATGTAAATGTCTATTTTCAGTTTTGATTTTAGATTTCCTCAGTTTTGTAGATTTTAACTAAATGTACAAAGGCCTGAATCGTGTGTACTCAATGATACAAGTACAACTGTCAAGAACGAAACAAAGTGCATCGAATTTACTCTTTTATGTTTTATATTATTTTTTCCTGGTCTTTGCTCTTCTGTCTTTCTACTTCTGTTTCTCAATTATTCTTTTTGCTGCTCACACAATGTGTGCTACGTGCTTCTGTGCAAAACCGAACATGTGATCTTGGACTTAAGCTTGTTTTGTTTCAAAGTTGCTCGCTGGAAGACGCTCCAAATATTGGCCACAAATGAAGTGAGCTGGTGTACTAAGGGTAGCATGAATCTATGACCATCTGGTCTGTAAAGTATACCTACCGAAGGTTCTAAAAAATAATTGGAAAAGATTGGTCCGAAAAACCTATTACCTGATGTGTAACTAAGTTCAGAAGTGTTTCACATATACCAAAACGATGGAAAAAAAAACAAAAGCAAAAACAACAACAATAAAAATGAAAAAGAAAATGTGTTTCAAATTTTAGGCTGGTGTGGTCAGTAAATTCCAAATTTGTCGAAGCACGAAAAATAATGAAACTGGTCTGGACCCCCCCTCCCCCCAAATGTAACACAGTACAAATACTTATACCAAATAGTTTGAATCGATCAGAGAGAGCTCGTACATCTCTATTTTTACCCAATGGTATTTTTCAGGCTGGCCATAACAATCTGAGTTTCTGGTCAGTAAATTATGCTATGCTATTACACCTTCGAACTTCACGAATCAGTTAGACACATCTGTCTACCAAACTGTGTTGTGTTTGAACAAATGGTACCATAAAAATATCATTGAGAAGTCAAGTTTATCGCATATTCAGCGTATTCCAAGTAAATGTAGATGCTTTGTAGGATTTTTGTGACGTCATAGTGACGTCACACGAAATTTTTGTAATTGCCTTCAAATCGAAATTTGCTTTTCATGTGATTATGTACATGTGTGCCAAGTTTCATGCTTTTATCAAAACCTGAACATTTTTTGCACTTATTCCACGGACTAGCGGTGAAAGCCTACTACTGTAATCGAGGTTTGAACTGAAAGATAGGGGAAAACCCATTCCCCCTTCCTGACAATGTGCATGCTGTAAATGTTGCTTTGTGACTGTGTTAGCATTTTCCGTTCGTTCAGCAACTTCAAGAAAATACCCAATCTTCTACTGTTGCTCCAAATCACTGGAAGTGTGAAGGTTGGTTTCCTTATGTTTAGTACTTGTGAAATCTAGGTTATTATATATCTATTCTTGCTGCCTTGCAGGCTGTATATACATGCAACCTGAGAATTTGCTTATTGTGGTGATAACATGTTTTTTCGTAAAATGCTGTCAGTACTAAAACCCTCTGAAATTTTGGCAATGTACCAGTCTAAAATGATTTTTGATATGGCAATAAAGCCTTCAAAGACATGACACTGTAACTTTTTGGACCCCTTCTTTAGCGAAGGAGTCTTATAAAATGAGGTCTGTCCGTCCTTCTATCTGTTACCCACTCATTTTCCCAAACTGCTCCATGGATTTTTCTGAAATTCGGCATAAAGGTTACAACCTGTTATTAAGGAAAAGTGATGGAGCCAGAATTTTGAAGAAATTATTTTTGTTTGGCTTGCACGTGGTAATTTATCCAGAGATATCTGCTTTCGAAGTTATGAAGGAATTTTGCTGGCTACCATTTTGCTTCTGAACAGTAATTATGCATTATGCATGGTCAGACCAAGTGAAATTATCTTATCCCATTTTACTTGTTAAGTTACTACTTATTTCTGGGATTTGTGCATCTAAATTATGTTTAATGTCAAAGTGGAGTGTAATATATTGCTCATAGTGTTTATTAACGGAATCCTTCTGATGTTCCCTTACTAAGGAACGCCATAGACCTTAGAAACGGTCCTATGTGATGTCACTAAGGAACCAAACTGAGAATCTTACTAATGGTGAAAAATATCAAACTTGGAAGTAACATTGCAGAAGAACCACTGAAGCTTTTTCACTCAAATGAGAACCAGTATTTTTGTTTGTTTACAAGATCAACCACCGTGTGGAATATTTTTTTAGAGCGGTGTATTGTTTAAAGGTTGGCATTCGGCATTGCCAACTCACTGCTTAACCAGGGTGCTGATCAAGATTGCCTAAGTACCGTGAGCACATGCTGACCTAAACAGCACCTACAGTTGGCATGCAGAACTGTGATAAACGTAAGCCGGCACTGCTGACCTGCTCTCCATACCGTTTGTGGCAAGGAAGTCTTCCACAAATTTCCACGAGAAATAGTGCAAGTCCTGAACTTAGTTTTTTAGATGCAGTATGTTGGCTAAGTTTTAAATTATTTTCGCACGCCGATTGCAAAATGAAGTTCAGCATTCCTAAATTAGTAAAGCATTGTGCAACAGCTGCATGGGTCACTGCTGGAGCAGCAAAAAATAACGATCTGCACATGCTGTTGTGCCATACTTAGTCAACATGTTTGCAACTAGACAAAGATCAATCATGATTACGTTTTATCAGCTAGTGGCAAGAATATCCAGTTCATTTTCTGCCAGCTCTAAATGCTATTGTTGCATCTTCAACTGGAATAATGCAAGATGGAAGCCCTCTTTCGATAGATCTAAAGAAAAGGTAGCATTTTATAGTTTAGTCTCATAATTCATCGGTACAGTTTTGTAAGCTAGATGAGAGGGACTTCGCGATCCCTCACATACCCAGAAACCTTTAACAAGAACACGACTTTTCCAGTGATTTGAACATGTTTCGCCTTCTTCTGAAAACATCACCAGCAAACTAATTTTACAATCTGTGACTGCAGTTATATATACAGAAGGTGTGTAAACACCAATTTACATACGTGGAAAACACTTGCCTATATACAATTTTGCTTGTGCAAACAACTTACAATATGTGAGCTATAAATTTACATGGTTGACACAACATAACTAACGACCTGAGAGGAAGTGGTGAAATAATGAAAGTACCATAAGCATAAGAGTGCACTGGGAGAAAAGAACAAAGACTAGAAAGAAAAGTGAAACTAAGGAAAAAATGTGCAGAGAGGGGCAGAGAGGGAGGCAAAGTAGGGCTAGACGGAAATAGATCGTAGTAAGTGCTTAGCCTGTTGCGTAAGTGATTGCCTCAACCATGTTATGTGCATGGCCTCTTTGATCTTCCTTTGGAAATCTGTGGTTGCAGTGTCTATGATAGAAAAGCTTCCGCCATTACACAAGTTCTTGTCTTGTAGATCCTTGAAGATATGGGAGTTCTGGTCCTTACCATGTATCCAGAAACGTTTTGTCGGCTTTCCGTGTCACCCAATCGGCAGAAATTTTAAAGTTAGAAAGAGTATCTATTTTCTACATTTTGCAGTAGCTCCCGCGCATAAGCAAGTTAGGCATAGTTCACCAAATTTATCAGATTAGTTCATACCCCCTCTCACACATATAAGGCATTGTCTGTCAAGTTCCTTATTTAGAAGCTAAGGAAAATGCTCACCTAATTGTACTGTAGTTGAACCTTTGCTAAGTTCTTAGAAAAGCTAGTCATGTAAATACGTAAAAATGGTTACTGGTACTTTGAGAAGGTAATTTCATTAGGCTTATTGAAGAAAAGCCTTTTTTCGCAAAAGTATGCCGACCTTCATGCTTATGTCTGTCATTTTCTATTCAAAGATATGTAATGATGCATGATATTAGCCAGTATTTTATCACAGCTGTAAAAATAATTGGGATGAAATGATAGTACGCATATATGTCCTACCGATCAGCTATATATCTTGAGTAACTTGAGAGGAGAAAGTTTATGATTAATGACATTCCAGGTTACTTGCTGTCTCTGCTTTCATACTTCCTAGCACTATCATTAGGTAGCTCAGTCAAATGCGAAGTATGCTATTCTAGAGCTAGTACAAAGCTTTTCAATTCATAGTTATTGTTGGGTGCCATGTAAATTATATATTATTAGGACATGTCGAAACGTTTAGTGATGACTTCATTCATTGGCATTTTAATTCAGTTTGACATTGCTTGTTTGTTTGTTTGTTTGATTGTTTTTTTTTACTGGTCAGGGAAATCTGAACTAAATTTTAAGTTTAACTTGCTGTTCCCTCTCTGCTTCTGCAGCTATTGTACTGTAGCATTTCTACCTAATTGCATGTTCATTCACCCTGATATTCCGACATTTTTTCTAGACTCCTAGTCCTGCGCATAGTAGCTCACCAAGGAAGAAAGTGAAGGGTTGCACTGTTTGTGGAAAGTCAAATTGTGCAAGGCATAGGTAAGCAACATGTTCACCTAGTGCCTCTCTAGGATTCATACACAAATTTTTTGTCGTCTTGGCTAGCATTCATCCGGTATGTTATGGGTGTCGTTTGCTGCAGAAATACTGGTTTGTCGCCCACAGACCCCAAAGTAATTGCAGGACATCAAAAATTTCCGGCTGTTATTGTATTTTGTTCAAACATACCGAAGGCCAAAACTTTGAAATGTCGAACCATCCTCTTTCAGCTGAGAAGGAACCAGACTCCTGCCCTTCATAATTACGGATGTCAGGTTCTGCCCAAGATTTTGAGAGTACTGGGTGAACTTGGCTGCGAAGATGCCCCATTTTGAATTGGGGACCTGGAGGAGTTCTGAGCCCTCCTATGAGGTTCGAGGCCAAGTTCCGAAAGTCTTAGATCATCAAGTTCTTTTCAGGCTGAAAATAGCGTGGAGTAAACCTGCCTAGCATCAGCTCAAATGGTGCCATGCTTCTGAAAAAGTCAGCAAAATTATGTCAAGCAAATTCAGAACGACAAGCCATTTTAGAAATTGCGAGCAAAACAAGGAGCCAATTCAAGCATGCACTCTTGTTTTTGAATCATAAGAATCACTGTTTACTGTTAAAAGAAGAGTGAGAAAACACGTCCTGATTGTATTCAGGACTTCGAGGTGCATCCATGCATTTATATTACGCAGATAATGAGGGACATACACCGTGCCACATGCAGATTATGTTCCGTCAGATTTGAGCTCAAGATCCCAAATGGCTAATATATGTTGGAATTTTGACTGATAAAATAGAACGTGAATAGCTTTCTGAGTGGTGGGCAATTGGGGCCAAGTGCTGGTCGGTACCACCCAGTGACGCCCACAGTGTGCAGAATCCTGATCCATGAAGAATTTAGTTTGTTCTTGAATAGGAAAAGTGAAAAAAAGGGTTTGGTCTAATACACGATGAACAAACTCCCTGTACCTTCTCATCCTTCGTATGAAATTATCGATTCTGCACTCATCGGGTGCGCAACATGATAGCCTACGTCCTTGCTGTAACAAGTGATAAGAGAATGCAATCATCAAAGAGTGTGTTCAAACATTTCTCTTCTGTTATTATTTGATCACGGCATAGTCAAACTGGAGAACAGGAAGCCATCACAATGACATTGGGCGTTCACGCAGCTGTCCGTGGCTGACTGTAGCGTTTACTTGTGTCATGTTACATGTCTTAATTTTCTCTCTAATACTTTGTGAGGAAGCACAAATTTGGGAGATAAATATAATATTTACTGTTTTAATATACATTTTTTAAACTACAGATATGCAGATCACAATACTAGAGCATGTGCACACATAGTGTCTGTAGAAAGAAGAAAGTCCTTTTTACATGGTTTGTTTGAAAACTCCATCAGAGGGTTTGGTAAATGTGAATAAGCTTGTCATATTTTTAAACATCATGGCCATAACTGGCTGAATATTTATTGTGATATAGATATTGGGAGAACCTAACTAAAACTCTATGAGATGAATTGGACTCCATTTGATGATTCTATCTTCAATCTTATCTAGCTGAGGATTAAACATCAAGCACTTTGTCAGGTAGCAGTCAATGAAAATATTAGTTTACTTGAAGCTCTGTAACAGACAGTGCAGAGAATGTCTTTCCCACTACATACCAGAGTGTTCTAAGCATTCTCTGTTTCTCTTGCGAGTAGTTCCGGTGGTGTATGAGCGTGTTCTTTTTTGGAAAAGTATATTGCCAAATCAATCAAATGCGTGAAACATTTGGAATCAAAATGGGGGATAAGACTGCCGTCAATGTGAGCTTCCAGGACAGCATATATGCTCATTGACAAGGAACTACTCATGTATAGTTTTTAACTGCAAACCCCATGAATGTGTTAGTAGAATTGTGATCTTTACAGGGATTTTAAAGGTTAAGGAATAACGCGTTTTTTCCAGGTAAGGCGTTGAAAAACGCGTTGCAAGGTCACACGCAATGCGTTGGCGTTTCAGATTGCATCATCAACGCATTTCTTTGTTGCCTATCTCAACTGCGTTGGCAAATGTAGAACGCGTTGCATGAATGCGAAATGTGTTAGATTTGTGCAACACAACATGCTAATTTTGTGGAAGTCAACGCGTTGAATTATGTTCAAAGCGTTTTCATCCTAGGAAGTGCAACGCGTTGAATGCAGAAAGCGCGTTTATTTTTCAGTGAAGGCAACGCGTTTTCGTGTGAAAAAACGCATTGGAGCAGAGACTGAAACACGTTGCAACCTGCTGTAACCCTTGAAATCCCTGAAAAGGTCACAGATAATAACCAAACTCTGATCCATGATTCACTCGTTTCACGTGGCCCTGCTCGGTTCTCGCACATGCCATGAATGTCATTTCGATAGCATGCAGGGCATGTAAAAGTACTGAAAATTTTAAATGTTTCAAAGTGCTTTGTCCCATAGTCCAATTTAGAGCATTCAGTGCCTAGTAACACAACCCCAGCACAGGCCTGTAAATTGTTTCCCAAGTGCCAGACAGAAATGTCAGGCATTGGTGGATCATGCCTGACGTTTGTCAGGCATTAGGAGATGACTTTCATGTTTTCGGGTCTCCTTACTGAATATGAACAAAAATACTTATCAGAAGTTTGAGGGAGTGTTTCTAAAACTGATTCTGTTAAAATTTTGTTGCTGTCAGTCTCTTTTCCTTATGCACGAAATCGATTATGTCAGAAATTCTAAATTTATACCAGATGTCAGAATGGAAGTGAGAATATAGCGTTATGCCAGAGATTTGAGTCTTTTTCTGAGGTCATGCCGGACAAATGTCTTATGTTCGGCACTATTTACAGACCTCCCAGCAAATGGTGCCTCTGCTTCACTAGACAATCTCGAAAAAAGTCCAGCCCAAAAAATATTTCTTGTTTCAACCCCTGTCCCATGTCACATCTATAGTATTAGGCAATGGTGAAATTAATGGCTAAGACCAGAAAATGTAATCTTTTATGGTGTTATCTGAAGCGTAAGACATTCAATCCAATAGTGATTTGTTGTAATGTATTATTGTATTGGATGATGATTTGTTTCTGCTTTTCTGAACAGGCCTGAAGTATCAAGTCAAACACTGCATGTAAGTATGATATGGTTGAATATTTTAGCTGATTTGCGTATTATGATACTGAATAGAGTGCCATGCTATGTTTGCAAGAAATCTAAATTTCAGTGATTGAATATTTTTATGGCAATGAATGACTGATTGCACAAGTAGGGGTGGAAGTCACCCGTTTTATTTTCTTCAGAGTTGCTCTTACAGACAGGGAACTTTTCTGGCTCAAGCCGGAATTCCGGCTGACCGAGGCCATGAAGTCAGTTTCCGGGTCGCTGTATGATGTAGGTTATGGTGGGGTGATACTAGAATTTGTTGTATGTTGCACGCAGATGTAAATAAATTTGCAGTATAGATTCTGATGATGGTGAGATATTTTAATAGGTGCTCACTTTTTGATGAAGTGCTGAAATCTACATTTCAGGATCCAGTACGCAGTGTACCCATTACCTCTGTTTTTAATGCCGAAACTTTTGGTCCAAATTCATGTGCATTACCTTCATTTCAGAAATTCGCCCGGAAATGCTAATGCACTAAGGGCTAGTATAGTATTATGTGGAATCAATATTTCTTAATAGTTTGGTAATTTAGGATCATTTAGAGCGTGTTTTCTGGCATCCTGTGTGCGTGTGGTGAAGTTGTTTCCTTGTCTGACTTCTTAATGCTAAATGTATAGGGAAGCTATTAAGAGCATACTGCACAAATTATTACAAGGCTCTTATTGAAAGCAGCAGGATCCGATAGAACCATTCAAATTCAAAAATTTTATGATTATTTTATGCAAAGTCTAAGTATTCCTCCTAGCAGGGTTCTGCTCAAGATTTTGTGAGGCGAACTTTGGTGCGAATTTTTCCCAATTTGAACTAGGGGCCTGGAGGAGTTTTGAGCCCTCTGTTGAGGTTCCAGACATAAGCCCCGTAAGTCTTAAATCATCAAGGTCATTTCAGGCTGAAAATAACTTGAAATTGTACCTATCAACTTACATGCTGCCATGCTTCTTAATAAGTCCGCAAAATAATGTCAAGATAATTCAGAAGGACTTCAAGCCATTTTAGCTATTGCAAGCAAAACAAGGATATATTTGTATATGCAGGTAATAGGGACATACACTGTGCTGCATGCAGATTATGTTCTGTCAGATTTGAGCTCAAGATCGCAGCTGGCTGGATGTTGGAATTGTAATTGAAAAAAAGAACTTAAATAGCTTTGTGAGTGGTTGGCGATTTGGGCAGAGTGCTGGGCGGTACTGCTCAATGCCGCCCACTGTGAGTAGAACCCTGTCCAAGGACCCTAAATCTGAAGTATTTCGGCCATAGTTACTACAAAACAAAAGATATCTTCATCTTGATGCTCAATTCTTGAATTTAGTTATCCACCCCATAATTCAGATCTTGGTTGAATCCTTGAACTTTCAATGTACCAAAACACATGAATATGATGTCAAGATGGAGCTAAAAGGTATGCAACCCATAATGTGGTAGTTTTTCAGTCGGACAGAACTAATGTTGCTCAAAAATGTGAACATTTATTTTCAGATGCCTGTTGGATACTGCCCCTTTAGTGCTTCAAATCATGATACTGAATGAGGTGTTCATAACGATCTTTACTCCGTCCATCCATTGTTGAAGTAGTTGGCACAAAACTAATAAAAGTGAGGTCTGCTCACTATGTACATACGTTTGCCTGCTGCACCTGAGAAAAAGTTAACAGGAGCATTCATTGAGAAGTACATACTTTCTCGTACTAAGTTTCTTGCTATCATACATCATCTCTGTTTTTCCTGTGTATATTATATGTATATATTTTATATCCCGTGAATGTGCATGTTATGTCTGCATTGTAGGATTTCTGCAATATATCCTCTCTGTTTTTTTGTAGCCCTGGGAAAATCTCAAAATTCCAGAACCTGTTGATAAAGCGTTAACTGAGGTATGAGTCTCAATTGTCGTGGTGATGCATATGCTTCTGAGGTAGAATGCGAAATGCCAATTAATCTGTTGACCCGTTGAACTCTTGCTGTGAAAACGTAGCTACTAAAGACTGTCGTGCAGGAAAAAATCGGGGTCAGCGGAGTAGTAAGAAACATGGCCGACTCTCCAAAATCAAAAACAATCCTCGGCAGAACTGTCAACAATCTGATTGATATGAATATCATCTTATAAGCAGCGATGTACATTTACCTGTTCTCTCATGGACCTTATCAAAATTTTGAAGTCAAAGATGACAGGTTTCAAGCAGGATATGCTTTATTTCACATCATCTGCTTCGCACAGTGTGGTTTAACCACTGTATGCATTGCTGTGAGATCTGTTGTTTTGGACTTGATTGGATTGCAATCTGCTCATGAAGTGTCTGAGCAAGTGAGCTCATCAAAGAGGGGCTGTGATGCGACCGAACAGTCTTTAAGATAATTACTGACTTTACGGAATGGCATAAAAAGTAATAAGCTTATGGCCAAATGATAACTGCTTTACCTACATTCCTGTTCTAAAATTTTCCAGCTGTCAGCCCCTTCCTTTTTAATCAATGTTAGCACCTTAGGAATTGCCCATGAAAGATTCCTTGACTACTGCCTTAGTAGCATTAGGACTTCTTGGTAAATCAACCAACTGAGAAAATGTTATGTCTGACTCGATGCTATAGCCTGTTGGATGTACGTCCAATGACAAATGTGGAGATTTGAAAAGGGACCTTGTGATTCTCGGCCCCTCTCATTATCTCTTCTTGCCATACAAGCAGGATTACTATCCTTAATTCTTGTACAGTACTAGGTAGTTGATGGACTTATCCATGAAATTTTGATCAGCAGTCTCACAATTGCTTTCATTTTTTGTTCTTTTTGTTTTTGATGATTTCAATTGTTGGTTATCTCTGTGTCATGTTTGAATTCATGATCTGTTGTTCTTGTTTCGTTTTTGATATACAGGTATTTAACATTTATTAACCTTCTAGTTCCTGGAAATAACACTTGAGACTCATCTTTATTCATGGTTCAGGTAGGTTGAATCTTCTTATACGACCTTTAGATTCTAAATCGGCCTGTATAACTAGCTAAAACAAACTCGGCTAGTTATACGGTCAGTTTAGGTATGCAAAACTGTCAATTAAGTGGATAATATATGTGCTCTGTTATTTTTATTATTTTCCCACAAAACAGGGGGTTCAGATATGTGTAACTGATAGGTAATTATGAAAGTGAATATGTAAGTTGCAAACAAAAGCAAACTTAGAGTGGTGGTTTTGGATAAATAGCTGAAGAAAACACATTGAGTGTTTCTGATTGTGAATCAACGTCAGTTGGTTATAGCGGCTGGTTGACAATAAAAATTCGAGAATAGTCAGATGAGAATTCTTCTAGATGGAGGCTCATTTGTACCAGCGAAGTCAGATTTCCTTATAAATTAGCGTTTCCATTCACTATCAAGACCATTTATTTAGTTTCCCCTGACTGGAGAAATGTTTTTTATGTAGTATGTAAAATATTCATGATGAGTGAGTGAAACATTGCACAAGAGTATGATAAGGAGAGACGCCATTTATTGAAAACGAAATACAGGCCATGCACAAAAGCGATAGCTGTGGCTTCTTCTTTTTTCTATAAGCATGTGAGCTCCCCCTGCCAAAGCAAAGCAGTGTTCTTCGCATCGAATGGAGTGGGTAGAGGTTGTGTAGATAGAAAACATAAACCAATAAGTTATGCGGGAGCGTAATTATGCAGCTGAGACAGATGTCTTAAAGCATCGCAGTCGATGAGGTCGTATAAATATGTTATATGGCAATGTTTCTCTCTGAATAATTAGTTACACGGAACAATCTTGAGCAGCGAGTGAGCAATCACTCGCTGTTCAAAACTGCCCATATAATTAGTTATAAGCCTCAAAAGTTGCCGTATAACTTATCTGTTTGTTTCTGCGTTGTTTTCAGCAGCTGCTCAACTTTATGCATGTATGGCTTGATTCAGAATAGGAGGTCTAGAATATTCCTGATTGCATTTGCTGATGGTCTCATAAATAAAATATTCGCATTCATTAGTTTGTATAGTGTAGGGGTTCAGTATAACCTAGGACTTAGTGATAGAAAAGCCATGAGCGGAAAGCTAATCTACTTTCAAGCACATGTTCACCTCATCGACCGAATTCAGCTATGTTGACCACTGTCATGATTCAAACTAATGGATTGGGGCCACGACACAGTATCAAGAATACCATTTACCTGTAGCCACAATAGAGTAGCTCCACTCGAAGGAATGACCAGACAGTATCCGCGTGTACCTTAAAGGAACACAATCGCGCATTTTTTTACTTACCGATTGCATCATACTGCTAGAGGATGGGCTGTTCCAACAGCTTTTACTACGTAAAAATTCACGCTGTCAGCGCAATTTGGGAATTGGTAGTTCCTCGTACACGGCTACCCTTGATTCTCGCTTGTTGAATTCATTCATCTTGCTTGCGGCGATTGTGCATAATTATGCAATCACAGCAGATTCATCAGCAAATGCGTGCGCCACAATTCAACTGGAGCGATATACACAAACGGTACGTCTACTGTTTCGACAAGTTGTTTATGCGGCGGAATTCGCTGTCGAACTTCACGCTCCGCCTTCTGCAATATACCGATAATTGATGGTGCGAGAAGCAGAGGAATTCAGTCAATCTGAGAGCAGTTGCTGTGTCGATCAGCGAAGAAAATACCAGCTGACTAACGCGTAATAGAATATCATCACGAATTATTAATGCAACGCCAATGCACTGTTTAGGACATGGTCGGTACAATGTCGATATGGCCGACGAAAAAAAGGATGAGGAAATTCAAAACTTTAGCAGGCGATATCTGCTGAACAAATTATCCGTTCGAGATAAAACTCCTCATACGTATTCTATCGGTGGCGGACAACATCTCTAGGAACTGGCATTGCGTAAGATTGTGTTGAGGCGGTGCCGCAAGTGCTGCCCTCCAGGGATTGCTCTTCACCAGTCAGCCCTGGTTTCCTGAAAAGGACATTGATGAGATCCTTGATTCATCATGTAGGAGTGTCTACTCCTAGTCAAAACTACATCTAGACTGCAAAGTCGAGTTTCTCATTGAAGTTGCTTCGGCAACTTCTTTGTTACTCCTTTCCCCCCTTTAAGAGCTCTGCAATGGCTCATTGGTAGCCCAGTTGCCTTGTGCACGCAAGGTGGAGGGTTCAAATCCCACTAGTAAAAGGTAGTAAGCGCAAAATCCCTAAAGACTGTGATGGTAGAGATTCAGTAGAACCTAGCACTGAGTGATAGTGAAGCGATGAGTCAAAAGGGAATCTACAATTACCTGCCACTTTCTCAGGTTTTGCACTCCTATATGTATTGCTCATGCCTGATGTTCCAGTTCATACACTAAGTGTTTTGTGGTTTCTTCATTGATGTGGCCTAATGCAGTTTGATGTTTGGTTCTACCTAGAAAGACACTTAAGAACAGTGTGGCATCGGTTGATAAATGTTTTGGTAGCAACCTGCAGTTTTCATGAAACTGCATGTAACATACTTTCTCTTGATGAGTGTTACACTCCATACTTTCTCTTGGTAGGTGTTACGCTCCTGCAGTTAGATTTTGTACATTGCCTTGAGGTAAAGGAGAGCAGATGATGTATGTTGTAGGGTGATCTACAATAATAAGGGGGACCTAGATTTTTACGGGGAGCTGATGCCCTCATGGGCACCATTCTGGAGCTGGTCTGCAAGCAGTTCCTATGTCTGGATCTTTCACAAACCGTACTTCTTGATTTGGAGAAAAATCGAAACAGCTGAAAACTACTCCTGTACAATGTAACAGCCATAGGTTATTCAGTTTATAAACCAGGTTCTGCTTAATATTCCCCTTTTCTAATTCTAATGTGTTTCTGTTTGTTTGGAATGAGTTATGTTTCTTATGTGGCGTTCATTGTTGCTCCTTAATTACTGGCTCAATAAGACAATTACCTTGCACCAGTAATTCCTGGGATGTCTCTTGTATAGCTTCATCAGCTCTAAGTCAGATTTACGTTTTGAGGAACTCGTTTATGTATTCAGATTGGTCTGTGCGGACATCAAAAACATTAAGTGAAAATTTTTTAAACAAATCAAACACTAAGAGGGATATAGCGCCTATCTGGGATTGTAGAGAGCACTGAAATTGGCTCTTGGCAAAGTTCTCAAAATTTTTATACAAATTGTATGGTGTGCATACACTGTTAGTGTTCTTGACTCCATGTATGATTTGGAACAGTTGATGATAGTTCGTACAAGGAAATCTTGTTGAAGGATATTTTCTTTGTTTCACTATACATGACATACTAGAAGGGCAGGGCATGCGTTCGTTTTCCAGAAGCAGGGCAGCATTTTTCATGTTTTTCTAAAGATCTTATTGTTTTGAGCCTTGAGGGTCAACCTGTTCTTTTTGATTGTCGATAGCAGCATGGGGCTAAAATAAGCCCTGCTATATTCTATCATTTGAAGTAGATAAAGAAACATGTGATGCTATAAACAATGGGGTTTGACAATTCATGAAGCGCTGTTTCTAGTTTGTTTCCCTATTAAACATCGACTTCTTGTTTGAAATTGTCTTGTTATTGACCATTAGTGCACCCTGTCATTTTCCTAAATTCTATGCCATCTACTTTGCTTTTTATTGTTGATGTTCTATGCTTGCTCTGTGTTACTATATTAAGTTAATCCTGTGTATTTTGACGAAACACTGCTCTAGAAATTACTTTTGAAAGCTCTAATGGTGATTTTTTTCAGAGACCTGAGCCATGACCAAGGTTTCGTTGATGAGATTAGGAAGCGCCTCAGATACCTCATTGCTGTCTTTGTTCTACGAGCTAACAAGGTGGGATTTGTAGAATTCTTTGTTTTTGACGCCTTTTTATGACTAAATCTTTTGCGTCGTAGTCTTCTGCTCACAAATAACTGTATCAGAAGCTTTAAGACCGATTGACCTTAAATTTTGCGTGTTTCTCGTGGCGAAGTGAATATAGGTTTCAGTTAGCATAATTTGCTGTTCAACAAGTCAGTCAATGAATCATGCAATTTTTGTTCTCACCTTCTATTGGGCTAATGTGTACTACATGATAAACCCAATGAGTATGAAAGAAATACAGATACAATTAGTGAAACATTTATCAATCCAGCCTCAAACTTGCTATAGTGTCTTAGGTTAGCACTGTGTGTGAAAGTTCATCTGTTTAGAAACATTGACATGAATCAAACTATTCTTTGCAATTATTATTGAAGTTTTTAACACTAGAATGCACAATTAATGATGTTATTTGTTGTCACTACTTAAGCCGAAATGACTAATTTTGAAGATCATGATGGAATTTTCTGTGAGAGAGTCAAGCTATCTGAGAAATGATAGTTGTTTGCTATGTGCACTTGAGTAAATAATTATATATACCATATATCAGCGTTTGGTGGTAGTTAACCCATATACCATGATTTTGGAACCAATATTGTAGGAAAAAAACTAGTGAAGATACCTATTTTTTTTGTGTGTGTGTGTACCCAGATAGCGGTTTTAGTGGTAATAACTATGGGACGAGTTGCTGTAATGGAACAAGAGTCGAAACATGAATTTGGTACAGTACAGGGCACCGTCGCATTAACATTTTTTTCCGAAACGGCGGCCGAACGGCTCACGAATTTGTCACGAACGG
>JAOBRC010028906.1:0-15681 GCA_027575255.1 Scolionema suvaense | reverse complement strand
GTAAAAAGTTATTTCTCGTCACACGGACAAGAGAATTAAGTTTGGAGTTGATAGTTAGAATTTGCATGACCATGTTTCTCAGTCGAGCGCAACTTGTTTTGGGGTCGGAGTTTTCCTTTAATTGAAAGCAAAAATAAGGTTTGCACACTACGCATTTACTGTCCTACAAAACTCCTCAAATTTTCCTGTTCCTGAACTTCGACACTGATTACTCAATGAAGAAAACTTTTGCTACAAATTTCCAGATTTTGTTTATTTACTGACATTAAGGTACAAGCTAAATGATATTATATTGAACCATACGTGAAAAAAAAAGTTTATTCCAAGGAATTTTCTGCTTCATTTACCTTAATTCGTTCTCTCTAAATTTACTTATGTAACTATAGGGATAATGCAAGAGCATATCTTCTCTTTCGGGAAATCATTTTCATTTTCACTAAGATGAATGGGGCTTTTTGCTATTTCATAACAAAACAACCAAGATATGATCACATCACATCAACCAAAATTGGTTTCCGTCAAGTTTCAAGGTCATACTCACACAACCGTCCAAATACATTCTACTAAGTTATGATTAATTCGTTCCACCAAAATTGCTTTTCAAGAGACAGCATATAATAAAATTAATTGACATATGTATACGATTAAACTCAAGGGTATTTGAATCAGCAACTTCCATTAATACCTGGCAAGAAGTGCGAATGCAGCAATCTTTAGAGTCAAGCACTCAAGCACGAGCAAGAACTTCTAGCCAGAGGCAGAAAGAAAACAATTGATTCCAAACTCCTAAGCGACATACATCACAACTTCCTGGGGTACCAAAGGTTGCCTTGCCGATGTTGACACGTGCCATGATAGTCAGACAATCTTAAAATTTTACCGACTTGGCTCAAAGGTTTGGTGTGTGAAGCATGGGTTGCAAATATCAGCAAATGACGATCAGACAGTCAAGGAATTTCTCTTGAAGTCTGAAATTGACCTTAATCTATTCGAGTACCTTGAAAACAAATTCAACGCCTAGAATCGACAGAGAAAATCTGAAAAAGCAGGAATAGATAGTTTTATTCTTGTTGAACTTATACCTTTCAGAGCAGTTTCAGAGAAAAGATGAGTAAATTAGTCATTGACCTGAGAAGTACATGTCTTATAAATCATATGAAATAAGCCATCAATAATCGACATCAATATTCCTCTTCACTTTCCCGATCTTCTTCATCAACTAGTAACCTGCGTATAGTTTTTTCTGAAATTCAAATATGCACCCGCCCTAGACCGGGGGAGGGGACCCATTATTAGCAGCGGGTGCTTTAAGTGTTTTTTCAGACAGGCGAGCATGAACGTGTATTTTCATAACAAACCCAAGAAGTGATCAAAGTGTATTTCAGCAAATATAAGGACGAGGACATCTACGCTTCTAAATCTACTAAATATAGAGTAGTTTTCTGAAGGGTCACGAAAAATTGACTCTTTCTTGGAACCAGTTGTGTAGAAGTTCGCGGATAGAGTAACCCAGTTTTGATAAAGAGAGAGGAATTTTATAGCTTGGTCCCAGAACCTTGATAATGTCTCTCAGAGAGCTTCTCTCACAGTAAACAAGTGAATTGCGCCAGGTCTGGGAGCAACAGAGGATTAAGAGTTAGGGGAAAAACGACATTTTTAGATTAGTTGCTCCAACCAAGGATGTTAAAAGGCTGGATAGATCACAGACCTAGCACTTATTCATTTGCCATAGAAATTGTATTGAAATCAGCATCCTTTGTAAATTCGATGTTGGTTGTCATGCTATAGGTAGAAAGTAAATAACTTTTTGCTACAAATCTGCAAGTTTTGGTAGAGCCAGAGATGTGCTATTCCCCAGCAATTGGACTGGGGACTTGATCATGTGCTTATTGTGGTTATTGTGACTTCCAAGCAATCTTGATATCGGATACTTTTTTGAGCTTGCTCTGCTAGTAAGTCTTTACTTCTTATTCTGATTCTTGAAGTTCTTGTTTCATGCTAAAAATGGAAGAAACATGTGGAGCAGATAGTAGATGCTAAATGTGTGATCTTACCAGGAAACATTAGCGCTCAGTTATGGTCTGACCTGCATATACACTCCTACGCACATCACTTGCTGATATGTTCAGCAGGGTATGCTTCAAGCTCCCGGATATCAGATCTTGTAGACGTTTGGTAAATAGTGCAATATAGCCAAAAACTAAGTCTCCTGCATTATAAGGCCAAGATGTGTCTGAGGTAAGAGTTGTATGTACATAAATTTTTTCCTATTGGAACAAACCTTTTCGATTTCAGTACTTGTTGTGTAACTGGGACTATTTGCACATCTCTGGTAGAGTAAAAAAAAGTGCTTTTGAGTAGTTTGTTATTAACGCATATGAGTAATTTTGTACTTTTATTCCAATTTTGTTCAGATAAGAAGGTTGGAATATAGCAACTTCTAAAAAAGGCTCGGTGATGGCTAAAAGTTCTTGTTTTTCAGTTGAAAAATTATAGATGATGAAAAATCATTCGAGCTTTGAAAACAACCGATTTGTTGGGAAGATTCTGTTGTGTATGCAAATGTCTAACTCATAATTTCCCCAAAAGAAACCAATTTTCCCTAAAGTACCTTTTTTAGGGAACACTATGGAACGTGTTTGATCTTTAGGCGCTCCAGCTCCCATGAATATCTGGATCGAAAAGCTATAGTGATTGATTTTTTTAAACCTGAAATAACCTTTTAGGAGTCCAAAGATTAAAAAAAAGCTGCTTTGTCATTGGTCTTATTACACCTGATAAGAAATGCATACAGATTTTCGTTTAGATCCATTCATACAGCTGCAGGTGCAGAAGCAGAGGATAACTATATATAAAGACCTTCAACAATGAGAGAGAACCATTTCAAATGATACAAGATAGAAAGCCCAAGACTATGTTTTTATTTTCAGCTCTAACATTTAAGGCTGCATCTTTTTTTTTTTTTGCTTTGGTGGAAAGGATGATGAGCTAAATGTTAAAAGTGCTCAAAACCTGGAATCTTTAGCGTATGAAAACGAATAAAATGGAGACGTGAACTGGTGAAAAAGTATGATTTTTCGTGAACTATCAATGAGTGAGACTTTTCAGTAAGCTTCTGTTTAAAATAGGTACTGCAGATAGTACTATCCTTGACGTTCATCTAGGGAAAACATTCACCTCCGGATGAGGGTAAGGACATTGAAACCGACCATGCTTGTGTCAGTGACGACATCGTGCAACCATCAAGAAACCTAATTTGTCCCAATGTGCATTCACACGCCATGACATTGAATCGTAAACTATAGGTTCTGAGGCTGTTTTTATTTAAGCGGCAACATTAGCTGTCATCGCATAGAGATAGATTCGGTAATGGCTTATTTCTAAGGACAACCAACCTAGTACAATTGGCAAGCAGTCGTGCACTATCCATCTACTTTAACATCCTTGCTCCCACTGAATTTTCTTCGACTTGGTATTATCCTCCAAATGGAGAAACATTCGGTAGGTCTTCGGCGCAATGCTGGGATTCAGAACTTCGTGCAGGTTTTTCCCTGAAAATCCAATTCTTTTTTAGTTCTGGACCCAACTTTCGCGTCAAGTACTTTCTGATTGACACCTCGCGTGGTTTTTGCTTATGTTTCAAATACTAACAAAACGGCCAGAAAAGGCCGTAAATGGCTGTAGTAAACAAATATCGTTACTGCAGTGACGGTTTTGTGGTCTCTGCTGTGATTGACTGGTGAACATTTTGGACTGCTTAGGACACAGAGGTCTTTCGTTTATCTTTTCGGCTGTGTTTCTGGGCGTGCAAACTTTCCAGTTCGTTGCTATTATCGTTCTTGAGTAATTTTTAAAGAATTTGGATGCTTTGGTTTTTTTAATTTTGGGAGAGGGGACTAATTTTACGAATTCTTTGACCATGCCAAAATGCATTACTCAATGTAGGCTATGTTTTGGTACGAGTTCATCTATGTAGGTTTCTAGATAAAAAGCTGTTTTTCAGTGCTACCATCTTTAAAACCCCATAGGGGAAGAGATTAAATATTAGAAGCTGAAATTTGGTAAGTATATGACCTATTATAGTACTACCTCCTCATCACATTTGAGAAAATGTGTTGCGTTCGGTGCATCTAGAGTTAAAGCTCCCCACAGTTATGCCACATTTGGCTGCCTGAGAACGAATCGAGGTTTTTAGGCACTTTTAGTCCGTCCTAGATACACTGAATGCTTCAAACAGCATAAAAAACGGTTCAGTATTTGTCCAGTTACAGCTTATGCTCAAAGGTTGCCTTTGGTTGACGTTGAGGTTAAGACATGGTACCGGGTTCCACCAGGAGGGTAACTAAACACTGATCCAGTCCTTTTTGAGAAGTTTAGTGATGACTCTTCGGAAGGGTCTCCAGGCAAGAATCTTGAAAAAAAGTTGTTAGAACCTCTAAAAACGTCTCAAACAAAAGTTACGAGCTCATTTTTAATTACGAAGACTTGCTCAGACCTGAACAAAAGGTGGTTATTCTTGACCGTATTGATGGGAAGAATGGGTGTAGGAGGTTTGAACAAGTTCTGAGAAGTCAAAGAAAAATTTTTGGCCAAAAGGGTCTGAAAATTACCATAAATGGTAAAATTTGCATTAGAACCAGGACCAAAATTTTACAGCAGCTACAGAGATATAATTTCTTTGAAATACATCTTCTAGTAGTAAGGCGCTGGAGTACCAAATTTGGGATGTTTTCATTGAATACAACGAACGTTATTCAAGTTGCAAAAAAGTCAAACTCTCAAAATTTCAGCCCCAATGATTCCTGAATCCCTGATTTCTGTGAGCCAGTCGTAGTTTAGGTGGACAGCCAACAGTCAGTCACCGACACCGACAGCAAAATGTCATAGGTAAGTCAGCTTACTTCAACCATTACGTAGCAATCATACAGCGAATCAGCCTCCTTCAGTCTCACGCCTTAGTCTACCAAGAACACAACGATTCCTTCCCTGTGCAACACTGGTTCAGGCTGCATGTACGCTTGGCTCCTTTTGTATAGAATGAAACAGGTATGTGAAACAATTGAGTTTATGGTAAAGTATATTTCACTTTATATTGGTCGATTCCCTTGAAACCCACATGTGCACTTTGCTCGTTTTGCAGCACTCGCAGCAGTAGAGACAATAGGCATGTCAATGGCATCAGTTGCCTGCAAAAGATGATTTAGGGTAACGTTGACTTGAGTGGCGGCGCTTATTTCATTGACAACCACAACCTTTAGCAACGTTTCTTCAAGCCGTAAGTGAGCGACTACTTGACAATCGACGACTTGACAAACACGTCTTTGATAATTCTTATAATTCATCAGCGGTAGATGGTGCTTACTGGCCAGGGATTGTGCTGTTCTATTTCTTGCCAGAGGGGTGCGCGTCGTTTTACTATTATGAGAGTATCAAAACACAGATTTTCCTGCTGATAAGAAAACGCCGTAAAAGTAAACACTGCTTTATTTTAGCGGTAGCAAACAAACTAAAGCAACAGCTTTCAGCGGATTTTAGTTACTATGGAAAACCCCGTACAAATGCGCATGCAGTCACGCGAATTTCTGATATTGCCCAGAGAACAATAGGCTTGAACACGAGATTTGATTGCTGTGTACTTTCAGGACAGTGCGTGAGTCTACCGTCCGGTTCTGGCGGGTCAGGTGCAAGAGTTTGTATGGAAATCTATTTTAGGAAACCGAATTTGTCGAGTCTCACTTTTTTTTCTCTGGTGGTATTGTGATTCTGGTTGTTTCGATGATATAAACGAGACTCAATCGAGTCAAGGGTAAGAGGATTGCATCCAGCCAAGGCTACACGAGGTCTCACGGCAGCAACCAAAGCCATGTAGCAACACAACGAATTCCAGAGCCACTATAAAATGTTTTCACGGTCTATCTTGAAGACTGATTTTGGTGCATAACATCACGATGAATCAAAACAAAGAAGAAGAAAAAATAAGACTGCCATATGTCTACTCGCCCCTGACCTCTTTGTTTGCTTGAGAACTCGAAATGAGACGATATGTGATTAACTTAAAACAACTATAAACATAGTAAATTGTCGTATGTTACCATCAGGAAATATAGTCAATATAGAGAGTCTGGTGCCATATGAGAACGTATTTTATCACGAAAATCAGTGCAACCATACAGATGTAATATTCACAACACTATCAAGTTCTGTTCCTCAGACCGGATTCAAAGGAACATCAAAAAACAGTAAAGTTTAGCATAGTGCGTGCGAACTCAGTGATGTACAAATAAGGTGTAAAATGTTTTTACAAGGTACTTTTACCCATCGGATAAAGGTTATAATAAGTTACCATATCAATATTTACAAATTAATTCCAGTAGTAAATTCCGAAAATATTGATAAAATACTTACGTACACATTTTCAGTCAGGTATATAGCACAAACACTGAGCTAGAACTCCTCCGAGAATGAGAAAAATCAGAGGAAAGGATTCGAACAAGCAGTCAGCACATCCTTTATGACACAGAACGGCTCATCATTTATTCACACAAAGAAGAAAATAGAAGGACCTCATACCAGTTCGAGCTCTCACAATGCAACCCAACTCTATCACAATACAGACGTATTTTGCGCAATATAACCTATGCAGTAAATTCAAACAAATAAGAACAGATGAGTCTCATCTTAACCCTACTAGACCCGGGGGGGGGGGGGGGAATACTACTACCCCCCCCTTCTACATTTTTAACTATTACTCTGGAATCGCTAAAGCAAAACCCATGAAACTTGGTGACTTTTTCAGAAATTTATCTGGGGGTATTTTGGCCGCCAATAAACTTTCATGGTACCTGCTGTGCGATGACGTCAGAATTTTTCTTCAAGGGGTTATGGTAGAATACGGTATGATGACATCATTTCTCGGGCATAAATCGTGTTTTACCCACTTTCATCTCTTATTTCTGAGTTTATCACTGTTTACAACTTTCCGAACGTTCTAGATGCCTAACGACTTTTCATAACCCATTTTCAGAAGAATTTTGAAATTTCGGGAGTTTTCCGAGCTGGGGCAGGTGTCTTTGAAGTATGATGACGTCAGCATAATTAATGACCACTTGCTGATGTTTTACCACCTGCTAAGTGTGCATTACTCCATGGACTATATTCCTACCAAGTTTCGTGGTTACTGCTTTACTACAACCAAAGTTACGGAGGGGGGGCTACTAGGCCCCTCCCCCTCGGATCTGAGATGCCAAAAAAGCCCGGGTCTGGTAGGGTTAAAATCTTGCACCAAACACACGCTTTTCTGGAGTGTGAACCAAACAAAGCGATCAACGATATTTCCGCGCGCAGATATGAGCAAAATTGTTTACAAATCAAAAAAAAAAAAAATCTGACATACAGAGAAACGCTAACATGCGACGAGGTACTTGCATTCCCTGCATGAGCACCTGACGCCTGATCCTAATTCCATATGAAGTGGTGGAGGGGAATGACGTTAACTAATTTGAGCAAATTTTGATTGAGATGCCACCGCGTCCTTCTGTTGATTCATTTGGAAAATTCTTTCACATATCAAACCGAGTTTTTTTCTATGAACACTAAAATTCGATGACCCAAGAGGAGTACAGGCATACCAAAACCTCGAAAAACCTTTTCACTGTTTTTTGGAAATTACATCCCACTGATAATTTAACCTTATTTAGACCGGGCTCTTGGCACCCCCGTCTTTAGACCGGAGGGGGCAAATTTGGCCCACCCTAAAACCCGTTTGAGTGCATGAGGTATAAAAGTCTTCGAAATCCGTGATGTAGAAACCGATTTCCCATCACCAATCAGACGGCAGTATTACAGCGCGGACTTGTTTGGAACCTTCAACATCGACGCAGTAGCTCCATAATGGCAGCTAAGCTGCGCGTCTGTGCGGACTGGACTGAGCGGCTGTCGCGTCGAGTAAATTTTGTAGATCTTGGCATTTCGGAACCTTACTAATAAGGACAGGAAGCAGGTAAGAGGTTTTTTTCTTCAGTTTGATAATAAAATACAGGAGATTGCAGATCACTATTTGACGCTCAAGTAAAGGAAGACACCGGAACTTTCCTAGGCCCTGGCAGCCTGGGGTGCTGGGTGGGGTGTGGGACCATAGACTCTTTCTACGCATAGCTAGGCATGGGGAGGCCTAGCTAGCTAGCTGGTCTAAATATATGTAGTCTGATCCTGTGCTATGCATTAGTGAAATATGTTCCTCTAGTCTGCATGGTTGTGACTAGCTAGTCTCCTGAGTGGCTCATTATTAGACATTAGCATTAGGGTTGTATCCAAATTCCAATCCAAGCGCTTTGGTCACGGGCCCTTCTAATTATGAGATTGAGTTTTTGTTACTGGAGTCGACCCTTACGATGTCTTTACTAATGACATATGTAGCTAAACCTTTAACAGGAAAACCAGCTGCTGTAGGCTTCACTAGAATTGGACTATATAATGATGAATCAATCAATTTTCATGTTGGGTTATGCATCCTGGTGACTTGGCTGATGGGTTCATTTCTGCAAGTTCGTGAGAATCACACTGAAAGTTGTGAAGAGATCAGGTGAGCTGCCACTAAGCTCTTTTCTCACCTAATCTGCTCCGATGAACGAATTGCAGATGGTAGAGGGATGAGGTTATGACTAGGATATGTTAGTGTGTGATCTGTCTCAAATTGTGCAGAAGTGTGGAACCTATTGTTCCTATTAAAAGTAGGTGAGTTGTAATATTACGGCTTATGATAATCCACGGAACGGAACGGAATGAGGTTTTACGGAGTCGTTTGAATGGTGATTCCCGGAATAGACATGAATTTCCAGGAATTGCGCCATAAAGGGGTAAAATAATAGTGGATAAAAAGATTAAGTGATAGAGAACTGCTTCCCTACCCTAGTTTAATTTTTTTTTAATCATAACAAATCATAAAATAAATCATTTTTTTAAAATCATAGCACGCTTTTTTCTATAAGCATAGAGTAATTTTTGCTGAGGCTCAAGATGCTTAAGTTTTTTCCGATTTGATCCTCTAAATATGCTTAGTGGTATCCTTAATCCATTTAGTACAAAGATTTGAAGGCGAGCTTTCAGAACGCCAAACTTCGAATATTCAACGACCTTCTACAAGGAAAGGCAGTCCTCTCATTTAGATGTGTGTGATCGCGCACGCATGTGCCTACACACTCCATGGGCAAATTCCCCACGCAATATATCGCACGTGCAAGAGTATAAGACCCCACCGGAAAGTTTTTCATCAAACATCGCTTTAACTTAAAATCTTTAAAATTAATTACATAAATTCACAGCAATTAAAGACATCCAAATTTTGCTATGATTTGTTCTGCATCCTTGGATTGTCCAAGTCACAGCAAATATTTAACTTGAGGTAGCTATCAAAGTGCACTGTACTGTTAACCAAACAGCGTTGAGGGAATTACTGAGTCAAATATTGTATTCCCACAATAAGCTGTGTCTGGCAGAGCCAACCAAGTCGTGCAACCTAGGGCGAGAAAAACTTTTCATGAATATGGGGCAGCAGCTGCTGATGATAACGACGGGCAGTGGAATGCCATTTTTGAGCGAATAGGGTCTGCATATGTAACCTACAATACAATGGTAATTACCAAATCTCCTTAAATATTTTCTGCCTCTAACGAGGTATCGCCAAGGAATTAGCATACCTTATGCATAAGTTGATACTGTGAAAAAAAATAAATATAGGCTGATTGCACCTCTCGCGCGAACCTATAGACGTCAATGATGAGTGCTTACTTTGCCAGAGGATAAATGATGATGCATAGTTTCGACTATTTCCAAGACACTAGTTGTACACAGTTATGTTTGCTTTTAAGAGGTATATTAGTTCCGATCAGCAGTTTCATCATTTTAACGTGGAGGACGTTGATACTTCAGTGATTGATTTGGGCCCGGCGACAAGTATATCCACGAAATCTCATTTAACTTCTTGTGGCCTATTGCCCCATCAGTTCCTGTTTTAAGAAGGTCAGACAATCCAAACCTGCGCATTGTTTAGAAAGAAGGAAAAAGCATTGATCGTTCGTTCATGACTAATAAAAAACGTGATCGTAATTGTGATCAACAAATCCCAAGTGAGACAATCGAAAACAACTTCGTTTCCAAGATAAAATAGTTTGACCCTTGTCTAGTGTTTGTCTGATTGCACGTGTTCTTGTCGGTCATACTTTGTACTTTGCAGACTGATGAGGACGAAGTATTGAATAAACATATCGATTTTTGGAAGCATTTTTCTGAGATGTCCACCTAACATGCAGTTGACCAGAACCTGTTACCATAAGATGGTTTGCAGTTTTATATTTTATTGAACTTCACTGTTGAAATCCTGTTCATTCAATATGGTATGCAATGGCATCGTTTTGATTCTGTGAAATCTCATTCCGTCCCTTTCTGTTGGTTACCATAAGCCAATGTTACAACATTTATTTTGATTTTCGCAAGTGTGAAAATAGCTAAAGGGGCAAATTGTTTTTTGGTGACTTTCGTTCAATGTTTTCTCAAGATCTATACATTCTCAAGAATTATACAATCTATATAAACAATCTTTTGAAGAAATGCATAAAATTTTAAAACTTCCACTACTGTGCCATTAAGCTAACATTGTAGGATACATACTAAATTAATTTAAAGCTCAGGGCCTGAAATAGCCACCGGTCATCAGTCAATGACTGGCATTCTTGATGCTTTGACTGGCATAGGACTGCTTCTTGTGATGAGTCAACATGACCGGAAACAGTACACAAGCTATGTTTTGACACACCACGGTGGATGAGGGCACTTATGTACCTGTGGCCCTCGTCATGATCAATGACTGTGAAGTCGAAAATGGTACCATTTGCTGCAGCGTTCATCTTGCCATCAAAACTTCTAATCGAAAGGACACAGACGGTTCAACGGAAAGTTACTGGGAACATGAAATGTGTTCTATTATATTATGGTTAATGGTGTGATCTTTGTCAAGTATAAAATGTTAGTTATGCTTCCCTGTCCAACGACCCACTTAGACCTACCTGGCTGGCGTATAGATGGAATAGGTATCTCTTCTGAGGATTGAACCATTGGTTGCTAGACATTTCATTGCTTCATTG
Organism: Scolionema suvaense; assembly: GCA_027575255.1. NCBI lineage: Eukaryota > Metazoa > Cnidaria > Hydrozoa > Limnomedusae > Olindiidae > Scolionema > Scolionema suvaense. Next base: position 4,543 of record JAOBRC010028906.1, on the reverse strand, counting down.
CTGCAAAAAATTGACCAGTAGAATTTCCAAATGACCAGCACGAAGTACTGCTCTACCGGTCACTGTGACTGGTGGAACAATTTTTTTTACTTCAGGGCCTGAGAGCACAAGTAGTTTTGTGCTTAACTTGTGGAGCTAACAATTGCAGTGATCCAGTGTCATTAGCCTGCACTTATTGTACACAAATGACAGCGCTTCTATATCCTTAAACATTCATGTCACTATGAGAAACCCGGTTGTACTTCAAGTATTTAATAAGTTGCTAACCACAGATCTGTGACCTGCATTTCAACCAACCGCACCATCAATTCTCAGGTAAACCCACCGCGCTATCTCAATTTTTGTGACACTTTGGATTCCAGTCTGTATTGAGTGAAATTTTCAGATACTGGTCACCATGAGGTGGCCAATATCCATTTTCAGAATTTGTCACAAGCGGCGTTAATTACAGTAGGCATTGTTTTTTTCTGAGTTTGAGGATTATCGTAGCTGAGTAGGCGCACTAACCAAAACCACATATTACACTTATAGCACTTGCTTCAATGAAACTATTTCATGCCTAATGTGCTTGCGAGTCAAATCGCTTTACAAATTGATACAAGTTTCAATTCAAACTTGAAAGAGGTGTTGCGAAGATAAATATCCACATGTTTTGTCAGTGTTTGAGGCAGGACAAGATTGGGCTGAGTGCAATGTGCCTTGACTGAACGGTGGCATTCGTAGAACATATATATGAGTTTGAGTGACAAGGTGTTGGTTTACGTAGTAAAGTTCTGTGGCAGTCAGAGTACTGTTAGGTTGCTGAATAAAGAATGAACAACTATTTGGAAAGACAGCAGAGCATTGTGATATAACTCTGCTGCTTTGCATTGCAGCATTGGCAAAGACAGTAAGTTTCATGCAATGTTTGTTTGGCCCTTCTATTTGGTCGGAAAGTGCATTTACTTTCCTTCTGTTTGGTCGGAAAATGTTTTCATATTTCCAGTAATCTTTAAAATGAGAAAATCTTGAAGGTGCAAGCTGTGCTCTTTGTTAAATTTAAATACAGGTATTGTTAGCTCTAGGGCTGTTTCCAGATATCTGCTTTCACTTGGAGGGATGATGCTTAGAGAAATATAGACTGCAGCATTATTTACCCTTCCAAGGTAGCTATAAGTAGCTTGCTGTCTCCCCTAAAGTGATATCATTGATTTCCGATGCTTGACTTAAAGGGCAATTAATCAAAGAAATAATTGCACCTCAAATGATAGCCACATCCATGGAGATTCCCTTCTTGGCAATATTTTTCTCCTATTGCATTTCGTTTACCGTGTTCTAGTGTATTTTTATTGTCAATTGTACACTACACTCATTGCCATCTTTGAGCTTTGGCAGTGCAGGGAAGAAGGTCTGGTTCTAATATCAAGTCTGTGAAGTGAAACCCGCTGCAGCACTACAGAGTGATAAGAGGAAAGAGACTGTATTATTCTGAATATGACTTCACACAACAAAATTTTTTTGTCTTGCTTCCGTAGCATATTTTCACCTCCATCTGCGTTCCACTAAGAAGTATATTCAGAGTAAATGAGTTGTTTCACCCATAACGAAATTAGCATTCCAAACATATTCATCAAGAGACAGTTACAACACTATAGGTTTGATAACATGGCTTTGATGTCTAATGTCAGCATTACGATGAATGATAATTCATAGTCAAAATTGCTTGGGTTGAACTGCGGTTGCAGAAACGTTGTGTGGCCCCTAGAATTTTTAATGTAATTTTTGGGAATGCAACTTCGTATCTAAACCAGTTGTGTCATTTTTCGATTGCCTCCTATTGTCCCATGTTTTCCTCGGGGCTCTTGCTAGTGCTAGTGCTCTTTGGTTGGATGTATGGCAAAGCAGCTATGAAGTTTTGGAGATTTTTACTTATGGCCCTCAGAATGCTGGTTTGGTTTTCCGGAATAAAATGAAGCAACGTGCACGTTCTTTCTTCTATTGCTTTGTGTATGTTATTCGCCTTCATTCCTGGAATGCATCACCTAATACCGGGAAAGTCTCAATTAACAGCTACATTTCACAACCTAAGATAAGACGCTTATTTCAGGGAGGTGCTTATCCAAAAAGAAATTTTTGAACTGCAGCACTTATGTGCTTAATCCAGGATCTATGGTATACCTGTTATCTACCCTGGACAAGTTTCTGCTGTTACTTGATTCTGGCTGTTGCATTGATCAAATAGACTTGCCAAGTTGCTTCCAAACATCATTAGTAAAGTGGGTGCTGAAGTACAAATTCAGCTGATAGAAAGGTGAGGGGACTTCTGAAAAAGAACAAGGCATGATAAAGGATTAATAAAGTTCACACTCAACTTGGTTATCGATTTCACCATAAATAATATCATTATTGAAATCAATTTCCTTGTCAGTGACCACAAGCAAAGTTAACTAGCAGTAAAAGTCACAGCTTTAAGAATCATCAGTTTTGGAGTGAAGAGCACGAATGTTGGAGGAGAATCATGGATCACGGGAAAGCTTATTCAAAATAACTTAGAGCTGATCTTTCGAGCTTGGCTGATCAGCAGTTCTTTTGACTGCAACAAGGGTATATCACACAAGACAACGGGCAGCACAACAAGCAGGAAGGAATCACAAACTCACTCTACAATCAACTTACTATCGAGTAAACAATACCCAAACTAAATCGAAAAAAATATATAATTGATCATTTGCAACGAGTTATAGCACAGTTATTAGCTTTCTTTTAACTTTTTTCGTATCTACAAGGAAATATGAACACAACAGATGACAGCCACTTGATATTTTGATCCGTATTGGCATCTTGTCCTTGAATATTTGGAGCATGCGAGAAATTTGTAAACAAACTTGTTTTGGTAGTCTCACTGATTCAACATCTTAACCAGGCAGTCGGATATTAAGTCTGAGTAATTAAGAAAACGCAGCAAAACAGCGCGTGGTCTCAACAATAACGGGCGTCTTTAAGGGCTGGATTTTCTTTATTGTAGAGCAGAAGTTGGTTTTCTTTTGATTTAATGCCTTGTTTGTGTTTTGTTTGCATGGTCATCTACATTGCTATCATTTTCATCTTCAGAACCAACGTTACCATAGAAAATTATGATGAAAAGATTCAAGACTGAGGTCAGTTTTCATTATCATATTGCCATACTTTCCTGGTGATATTCACAAGCACAGAGAGAATTTTTCTATTGAACCTTCCTGATAGAATTTATCCATTTTTAAATCTTGTGAGAATTCCAAAATTTGTCTGATTCAAAATTACTGCCCCTCTTCATACTTAATTGTCGCGTGTCGACATGTCAAAGGGCGAAATGAAAAGATTACTTCAATGGGATTATTTATTGCATTCATGCGTAAAGTGGATGGTACGATGGGTTGCGCTGAACTCAAACTGTGTTGCGCGTGCTGTTCTGGCTGGTCACTCCGAACTCTGCTGTGCAAATTGTTTTCGCTAGTTGCTCCGAACTTAGTCATGCATGCTGTTCTGGTTGGTAGTTGTACATGTTTTGGTACTCATAAAGCATACTGCTTAAACACGCCAATGAAACAGAACTTCTAGGTCTATGTCATACTTCTGCATGACAGAAATTTCACAGTTTTCAGCCAAGACCAGGAAATTAAATTCCTTTCCTATTTTGACCTTCAAACGTGCTCCAGGGTTTTTTCTAGCCACTTTCTTAGGTCTGGTGATAGGAAGTAAGAAACTCAATTTGCTAAAAACTCAATTTTCTAATCAAGAAACTTCCGATCTACATTCACCAGTTTAAACCATTTCACATGGAACTACAACATGTCTGGATAGAGACATTTCAATGTGAAGTGTATGCATGCTTGAAATATACTTCCTAGAGACTTAATAAGGGCCGATTCATCAGATATATTTGCATTCTTTGTACAAAATGCTGTCTACATTCTTCTATATCCAACAAAGATATGCCATATTTTAAAAATTGAGCTTTTAAAACTCAGTGTTTTTTCTAAAAAGCGGCCCTGAGCAAAAGTGGCTAGAAAAAACCCGGTGCTCAACTGTGGAAAGAATCTGCTCAAAATGTATCCGCCATCATTCGGTAAAAAATTTTCATAAAACATCTCTCATTAAAATTCCAACAATCTTTCCAAAAACTGCAGCTATCATTATCAACTGCCTTACAACTTATGTGAACAGTACCTAGCGCTTAACCTGACCCCAGATTTCTTCATTCCTCCAATTCCGGTATGCACATGCACATAGGTTGAACCCCCCGCACTTTACAAATGGGGGGTAGAAGCATTTGACCATTTGAATGGGGGGTAAGGCTGAATTGGGGGCTAAGTCTGTAAATGAACATAATATACCGCAGAAGTGGGGCTTAGGTCACGGTCACGCTAGAATATGAATAAAATTCCTCGAAGATATGCAAACTAGAATAATTTTATCTTATTTGAATCTGACTAGCAGCAGGTAATTCGGAGTTATTCGGGCTTAAGTGATGCCTAAGAGCAGCACTTCGGCATCTTTGAAGTTATTCCGAAATTCTTATCGATAT
>JAOBRC010027795.1:0-15689 GCA_027575255.1 Scolionema suvaense | reverse complement strand
TCCACCTAGGGGTCCCAGTTCAATTTAATCCCCTCCCCATGCCGTCCCGACTATAGTCGGGATCGGCACGGGAAGGGTTAACACAAGCAAGTGGCTCATTGTTTTTGCTGGCCGGTATCATTTTTGGCTGAAAAATGCAGCAGAACCCTACCAATTCATGGTTTATAATCATTTGATATATACCAGGAGTCAGTAGAGATCATTCGAAGAGACTGAGACCTAAAATTTGCACTGTCAGCAAAATTTTGCGAGTCTTAGTAGATTAGAAGTGTACAAACTTCGTGACGTCAGAAAATTTTTCCCAGGCAACCTGAATATCTCACTCCTGCTTAAATCTTTAGAATATCGGTCACTTTATCACTAAATACCATTGCCTTCTCTTTATTGGAATTTTCGGCTTTTGGGGGCAAAAAGGGGCTGCGAGCACTATTATCACCCCCCTCCTTCCAGGCATTGTGATTGTAGAAAAGCCCGGGCTGTTTTGGGTTAATTCCAACCAAATTCCTGATATGAATGTGGTCAAAATCAAATGAAGGGTTTCTTCTAAAAAAACTCTCCGTTATAAGTAACAATGCTAAATGCAGTAACTTACCTAGTCCTTTTAATGCTATTGGCACCAAAAACCTATGCTTCCACCCTCAAGTGCATGCTTCTCGAGCCCCTATTGTTTTACCCCATTTTTGCAGTTTTTAGACGTCTGTTGTATGACATCATACAAATGTGCATAAAATCGTTGTTTTCTTGCATTGGTGACACAGTAGTACTATAAAATCAGTCATGTGTCTTTCAAAAAAGTGCAATTTTCTAGGGTTTTGGCGCCTGTCAAGGCATTTTCTTCTGTCCTGTGCCCCCTATCAGAAAGGCCCTCTGCCCACGCTTTCAAGAGGGTGCCGCACCCCCCATTATCTTGATGGTCTATGGGAAACCCTGGATTCTGGCCCTGAAATAAAAAAAAATGGCCCACCGGTCACTGTGACAGTATCATACGGAGCAATAAGAGGACACAGATTTTCGTAGAATGCAGACTATCAATTTCCGTTCGTATCAAATACATTTTGTAAAAAGTCTAAACATCGCTTCTCTTTCTCTTGGCAGCCATTTCGTCAGATATCTCTACCAAAATACCATTCAATTCATCTGACATGATCTGTTCTTTCCATGTGCTCGAATTATACTTTGCTTCACTCTCGAAGTAGATTTCTCAGATGTCTGCAAAAAAAAAGATCAATTTCATTCATGGCAAAGAGCACAAGCTGTTACCAAGTGTTGTCTATGCACAAAGTGATTGCATTCGAAGCTGATTAAGATATCAAGTAAGCATTAAGTTTCAATAAGAGATCAAGAAGAAAATGTGCAATTACGGACGCAACTTTCTTTTCCAGTTCTTGCCAGTCAAGCTGACCGACGTAACCGATGTTCTTGTCGTCAAAGAGGAAAACATGCCGGTCATTGGCCGATGACCGGCTGCTATTTCAGGGCCTGTGGACTCCAAAAAGGATTAAGTTTTTACAGTAAGACAAATTATGAGAACAACGTCATTAGTTGTTTTGTTTCTGCAGACGTTTTAACTAGGTCTCTAGGTTGGCAGCTTTCTTTTGCAGCAGCTTAGCACCCAGCTCCAGGTCTCGTGTAAGTTGCGTTTTCTAATTGAAACTCAGAAATTGCATGTGGTGGTACAGTGGTGTAACATAACATTTTTCAGTGGGTGCCCTCCAGGTAGCCTGGTTACTCATTCTGGCACCCAGGATGAGAATTCTGGTTGCCCGAAACCTGGGATGTCCTGGTGAAACTGCTGAGAAATTTCTGAAGCCTTACCCGTCTTAATAATCTTTGGGATTTCGCACTAACCATGAGACAAGTAGGGATTCAGTAATTTCTTGGCAGCTCCGCATGGAGAGCAGAACAGCAACCGACTTCTACAATTCGACAAGCCTCCACATCAGCATTCCAGTTAAATGCAGCAGGCAGTTACATTGCTCTTTTTTTTCTGGTTTTGTGGTAAGTGCATTCCTTATTTCAGCTTATCCTGCTATTGACTATCAAACGCTACAGTCAGCCCTTCATGGGCTGAAGGAAAAGATATCTTAGAAAAATGTACAAAATCCTGCCCTTTTTTACAAATTGAATGCGCGCGCTGCCCTTCTGGAATATGCTCTGAAGTATAGCTTTTCTTTCTATATGTATATGTTTTGATTAAAATATAACTCAAATCTTAAGTTCTTCATGTGTGACCTGTACCATAAGTTTTGCCTGATACATGTTTTGTTGAAAGTGATTGATCTTGTCTTTAGTAACTGCAGAGCAGTACAAGTCAAATCAGAGTGGCGGATATGACATGAGAAGGCCTGCTGATGATGTTATCCAGAAGGCTGTTGCTGACGCTCTTCATGGCATTCGGTATGACGTGGATGATAACAAGATCCTTATACAGGACTTGAAAAGTTCTGTGATCACTTTGAAAGTTGCTACTTCGAGGCTTGAAAGTGAAGGCAAAGAGTTGAGCAATTCTGTTTCACAGATGTCAAAAGGTTTGCCTGCATTTTCGTGTTGATTTAGTTAGCAGGTGCCACTGATCGTCTGTTTTTCACATAGGAACAGCACAAACTAAAATGAAGAAAGTGTCTCTTGGAGACGTGGAAGAAAATTGAGTTTTTCCTATTGAATTAAATCACTTTATCCTAGCCTACTTGTGTGTGGTTCTTGCTGATGACGTGATTCTAAGCATAGTTCTTGGTATTTGTCATCTTTTTTGTGCTATGAATGTCATTAACGATGACAAACAAACGTAAAAGACAGAAGTTGTTGCTGGATGCTATTGTAATTGGTACTCAGTGGGAGAAATGTTGATGGTTTATCTTTTATTAAACTTCGTTGTTGTGAAATATCTTGAACATGATCAACAGAGAAACTTACTTCATGCAAATTGTGTGAAAATCTTTCACTTGTTGAATTTTTTCCCATGAAGTTTGGTCGAACTTTTTTTCCAGTAAAAAACGTTCACAGACATTGACTCCTCAGACTTTGGCTGCAGACTTTTACCACAACCAATTTCTCTGAAGTAAAGAACATTTGTTTACACCCTGGCACCTCTCCCACCCCAACTCTATCTTGCAATCCAGATTGGTCAATAACAGGTTGCATTCGTTTGCTTGTGCACAGCATAGAGCATACGGGACGTGTTAAGGCAGGATCTTGAGCTGGGCTGAGGAAAAACTGAGCTTATGAAGGTAGTCATAAGGAAGGAAGGAAGTAGAGAGGGAAGGAAATGTTAATTAAGCAAGCTTTCTTCGTTGCATAGTACAACGTTTGTGGGCGAAGCATGTTGATTGCTGCGAGTTATGTTTCTATCTTCTGACTGATTTGATTTTGTCTACTTTTCTATGTCCCTGATTGTAGCCTTATTCTATTTTCTTCTAACCTTGCGCGTTTCACTAACAGCTTTTAAATTTTTTGCAGATAAAGTGAAGCTCGAAAATTCATTGGTTGATCTTGAGTTCAGATTCAATGAGTTGATCACTAAAGAGGATTCGGGGACTGGTGCTGATATCAATAATAATAATAGAAGTGTGAGCAATCAGGGTGCGACTTGTGGAGAGCCTGTAGAAGATGAGATTGAATCAATCAAGACTGGTGTAATATCTCTTGAAAGCAGAATGCAGAACCTTACTGCTGGCATTGCTAGATCAGGTACGGTATGAATATTGTGATTGATTTTTTTCATGTGGTTGTACTACGATGTAGGTTTACCTTTGGTCGGTCTTTCCGTACTTTAGCCCTATTAAACAATGGCGATTTGGGCCTTCCCTAACCTGCGTGCAGGGCGGGGGAAGGGGGAGGGGGTGTATCGGTTTGGCCCAACTCCAGTTGTTATGTCAATAATGGTCTGAAAACCATGAAGCGTGGCACACATGATCTCTGTTATGTTAATTGTCTGGATGACGTCATTATTTTCCCAACGTGGGCACTTTTTGTCCAACATTGTCCCGGCATGTAGAATTTTCTGTCATTTTGAAAAATGAGTGGTATGGTACAAAAAAATATCAGTAGGCAGTGGAGCCTTTGACATGAGGTTTCGAAGGTAATATCTCATTAAAAAACGTGATTTGGAATAAAAAATGCCGTTGCAGCCACCAAAATTGATGATGGCCAGGGCTGTATCCAGGGCACTTTTACGACTGGTACACTGGTCTTTGCGCCCAAACTCAATTAACCCACTAGGCCCAAACTCTCTACTAAAGTGGGCGTGACAATGTATCGCACTGCACTTAATTGCAAGGCCATTTTTCAGCGTTTCATACAGTATGGCAGTCAAATGCAAGTGAGTGCAATTTATTACAGTGTCAGTGGTTTTAAATCAAGGTCAGTTTGATTAGAAAATCACCTGTTGAATTTCCTTTTGTCTGGGCTTGCTGAGAACAATGGTAGGTGCAAACGGCAATTATAGTTTAGTCGTCCAGTGCTTTTGTATCTGCCAACACTAGAGCTTATAGCTCGCAGGCTCAATTTTTCACAGATGAAAGAAGAAAACCGGTATTCCCAAATGAATGCTGGATACGTTTCTGATGGTGTCAGCAAATCTTCTTACGTCACTGCTGAATGACGGCAGTGGTCAAAAAGTTTTTTCTCCAAAATGATCCCAGATAGTATTCAGGGAACGTCACCAAGACCAGCTTTCTCCCTTATGTGGGTTTTGCTCAGTTACGGAAAATATGCTGGATTGGGTCTGTTGAGCCCCTCCCCCAGGCATAGTAGGGAAGGGAAGAAATTTTCGCAGAAGAAATTTTCGTGAGCAGAAGTTTTTGTACATTTGGACCCACTTCATGAAAATTTCTTCAGTGAAATTCATATAGAACACTTGATTCATGAAAATTACTTTCACAAAATTAATCACATATAGGCAAATTCCAAAAATTGATCATTAATTATTTGTTGTTTGCGCCGATTTACGAAAATTTATTCTGCAAAAGTCATAAAACCCTCGATTTTCAAAAATTTCTTCCGCGAAAGATGCAATTTTCGCGAGCTCTATTCGTTAAAATTTCTTTCACAAAAATTGTGGTCTTTCTCTGCTTTTGCCTCAAAAGATCCAAATCACTACACGCACTGATTTGTGTCACTTATCTATGAGCCTGTGCAGGAAATTCAAAGGGGCTGCTTGCTAATGTACATGTTGTATTGTGTGTTCACTTTCACCTAGGCATCATTATCACCTTGCATTTTTTCTTACTTTACTGCAGATCATCACTATGAGCTAATTGAGAGAATCACTACTAGTCTACGTCACCACGAAAAATCTTTGAAAGATGTTCAAACGACTCTCAGTTACCATGAAAAGGAATTAATCAAGATTGAAGAATTGGAGAAACTGGCAGGTATGTTTTTATTAATAAAACATCGTTTTCGTGTTGCTACTTCTGAAATTTGCTATTGAAGGTTGTGCGAGTTTATAATGGAAACCGAAAGATGAAATTTTTTATTTCAAGGGTGATGTTTGTGGAAGGTGTATCATGAATGGCCCATGAGGGAAACTGTTGTTTTTTTTTTGGGGGGGGGATCTGAAACATTGTATTTTCGCTAACTTTTGGTATGAAGTTGTGGTGTAGTAGTGTTTCCACTAGTCTATTGTGTAAAAGAAGTATTTGCATGAAAGATCCCGGAAGTTTACAGCAAAAAGTGGCAAAAATTCGACCGTTCTTGTGAGGAGCGTCCAGTTCTTGTTGTGTTTTTTCCCTCATTGTGCAGATTTCAAATAATATTGTTATTGCTTTTTAATCAGGCGTGGTCGAATTATTCAAAAATGAAGTCGAAGAGAGGGAGAGAGAAATGCACCTCTTGAATGATTTAGAGAAAAGGAACTGCTGGGGCGATTTTGCCTTCTCAGTACTTTTCTTGGGTGGAGCTGTTTAAGAAATTAGTAGCCTGGGGCGGGGGATCGGAATAAGAATTTCCCGTGTGGGAAAGAATCGAAAAATTAATTAATGGGGGCAGCGTCTATTTGGCGCGAAAGAGTGGTGGGAATAATCTTCCTGCAACCCTAAGATCTTCTGAAAAGCCTGACATTGGATAGGGTTATATGGTGAAACTGGGAACAGAGAGAATGCAACTTAGTTCATAATCTGACGTTGACTGTACGTTTCAGAGTGGAATCAGCATGATGAACGTCCGCGTGTGCATGTTGCTGGAAATGACGGGCCTGCTGTTGACTACCAAGCTCAAATTAATATGTGTTCGACTCGAACGTTAGAATTGGAAAAGAGTGTCGCTACTGCTTGGGTAGGCTTGGTGGCTGCTCTCTTGCTTATCCCCATTGCCTATATTATGGGGAGATTCTTTTGAAGTGTTGCCGGATGCTGGTGTCATGTTTTCTCTTGGTTAACATGAAAACGAAATTACCATCACTCTAATGAAATCCTCCCTGGTTTGCATTGCATGGAATTGAGACTGGGTGACATGGAGGATAGTCAGCACGGTTCCTTCGTAACAACATTGGTAAGTAGTATCGGGTAAGTATTTTGTCCTGCGTAGAATTTAAGTCGTACACATCTTAGTTTCATTTGGTTCAAAAGTGAATCATTGCCTGCGGTTGGAAGCAAATGGAAGTCAAAAACATTTTTATAAATAGATTGTGGATGTTCATATACTTTCCTCTGATACTAAATTAGACATCTTACCACCGCAGTACTTTCATGACGCACATTCTACTTTATAGAGTTTAGATTTTTGTGCACACAGTTTTTCGGAGTCTTCGGAGTGTTAAAACACGTATCGTATGTCCTGGACAAGCAGTGAAAAACGTGCACGGAAATTAACTCACAAGAGTAGTTTCATCTGGTAGAATGATGATATGGTTGGAATTCAAGTTAGTACTTCACTCTCCTTGCTGTTTCTTGTGTAGCATATGCTCCTCTGTATGGCAGCCATATTGGTAGATTGGAAGGTACATGACCCTGTTATTTATTTGTATTTTGTTGCATGCGAAAAAACTGTTTATCATATTTTGTGTTTATGTCCACATGGAGATATTGTAGGCAATGAAAGCTGTTATTTATATTTGTGTTTATGCAAGCATGGAGATGTTTTTATTTTTATTATGTACAGAAGTTATTTATTAAGTGAAGTTATTTATTATGCGAATTTTATTTCCACACACGATTGTAAGAGTTCTTTTTTATGTTAAGATAGAGTTCTAAACTTTTTTTTATTGGTTCGAGAGAGTTAATTTATGAATGGTTATATTGCTATATTAATTTCATGGTACGTTCATACGTACGAATGCAATACCTGGTGCAGACTGGGTACTGCTGGTTTTATTGAACACGATAGATTGACTTCGTTATGTAAGTTGCTGTAGCCGAACGATTATGCGTCACAGACGTCAGGTCTGAAATTGATAATAGTTGCTTTATTTGGAGAAGGTTTGACAAACTTTACCAGAAAATTGAAAAATGCTCTTGCGAAATTTTCTTCTCTGCTGATTCAAAAGACTGCTCCGAAAAGCTAATTCGACCTTTTCTCATAGGAATTTCTGGGGATTTAATGTTTTGAATGTTTTCCAATTGGCATTGTTTCGATCAGGCTGTTACTGCATTTTGAAATATACCTGTTCGTCTTTTCGATGTATTGTAAATATGCGTTCGGAGGTACACAGCTTTTGATGAAAAATTCATTGTTTTGATATTGGTAGATTTTACTGCCCATCAGCACTGCTTGTGTTTCAGTTAGGTCTATTGCGCGAGGTAATGATGTTCAAAGTTTCGATCTGAAAGAAAATATTATTTATTTGCATTGTACGCCAAGTTGGTTGTCGAAATTTTATATTACGCCTTGTTTTTAACCCTTCGTCGGTAACGCTAAAACAAGGGTACGACCAGTAAAGGGGGTGGGGGGGTGGTACACCTTCCCCTCTCGAAAATGATACTTTCCTTATAGCTGTAAGGATAATTTTTGTTACACACCAAAAGTGGTGTGATACAAGGTTGCATGCCAATTTTGGTCACATTTGAGTGTCTTGTTGTCTGTTGAGGAGGCCGGAACGGGTGACCGGACACTACCATACTGTAGATTCATGGTATAAGGGCTCTCTGTGGAGGACACATTGGCTAGGGCAATTTTGATGCTTTCAGTAACCCAATACAAATGAAACTTGGCAGGCAGATAGAGAATACCAATTTCATTATGCGTTCCAAACTTTGGAGCTGAAGAAGGACGACTGGGGTATTTTACAGACCGATCTGTAAATTAAAAAATAGTGTAATTTTGGTAAATTTTCGGGTCTGACATGGGCCCAGTACCAAAAATGGTAGGATAATGATTTTTGCGCCAAAAGGTGCCCCAAAGGATTTCAGCAGCATAAAATTTCGGCGCGCGAAAAAAACAAATTCTGACAGGGAGGGGGGAGGGGTAAACCCCTCCCTTTACCGACGAAGGGGTAATGTATTTATTTGCTGTTGAAAGTTAGCAGTCATTGCTTTCTTTTCAAATCTGTATACTTATGTTTGCTTTTTTCTCCCTGTTTCTTGTTCTGATTTCAAGATTGTGATGCTGTATCTCGAGACTCGTACTTTTGCTTGATACATTGAGTTGATATTGAAAAATTTAAAACGCTGTAATGATCATCGTTTAGCTTACGTGACTTTTGCTTGCATTGGATCTATGCAGCAGGGCTGCTTATAATATGTAAATACTTCACTGACCCTCTTCTCAAATTTTCCTTTACGCTTGCTCTTCATTTCCTGTTATTCTGCAAATTTATGAAAAGTTATTTTCCTGAATTGTTGAATACGTTGTTATATTGCATGTGCCGGATAGTATGAAATACTGTGATGTATGGTAGATGAATAATAGCTGTCAACAAAATGATGAGGAACGATTTATTTATTTGCAGGCTTCATGCTGAAGCCGTACGCTCTTGTTCCTTATCATGTCCAATAACTGAAATATTAAATCTTTTTCTTTGTGTATTGTTAGTCGACTGTTATGTGTTTCCAAAAGAAATGCGTTTAAATCTAGTTTCAAAATCTTCTCCTGAGAAAGACGTAGTTTATCCTACGAGCTCTTACATTAGGACGTGCTGCTTTTGAAACTTATAGCTAGTCGCTTTAAAGAGTGTCTAACTACAGTCTGACATAGAAATATACTTTTTATATGACCTGCTAATTGTGGGAGTCACTTCGTTTCTATGGTACGACTCGACTAAGTACAATACTTCGTTTTTTATAACATCTACCCTGAAATCTGTAAAGACTACATGCGGTTTGTTGAGATAAATTCTTTGGTCAACTGACTAGGTTACCCGGAACATAAGAGTATTATTAGCCTTTCGTGATAAGCTCTGTTATGAGAAATGCCTCGGCGGTGCTGTTATTGTCGTTTATGTTTGATTTACGCAATTTTGTTTGAATTTCTTATTGTATTGTTGAAGCTTTTGCGTCCGTTGTTGCTAGAGCAAATTTAGAATTCAAATATTCTTTCCCACGTCAGGCAGCGCAGGTAAAGATCGGAGATCAAGTATTTGATTTTCTGTTGGTGCTGTTGAAGGCATTTGTGAAAATGTCACACAAATATTTCTAATCGAAAAATTTTCAAACATTCGGGTTCTCAGATTGTTTGTTGTTGCGTTTCTGTGTAGACGAAAATTTTGGGTGTGAAAATAATAAGCGTCCGAAAGTTTGGAAGATGGTACCATTCTATCCTGCATCCAATAGCCATAACCTCCACACCCTTGATCTCTCCCAACACACCCCCCACCCCCACCCCATCCATTATGAAAGTTGAAGGTGTGGGTGGGGAGAAAACCTTTTTCACAATGGAGTGATTTCTGCTTGCATTCAAGGAGTCACTATATGATCACAAAATTTTAAATTTTCTTCAAGATTCAGTAAGTCTCAGACTTTAGAATAAAGACATACCTGAAGCTCTCTAAGGAGGACTTGTTTTATTTTTTCGGAAGGGGGGGGGCGGATAATCAAAAGAAGTAATACTTTCTGTATAACGTTTTTCTAAAAATTTCGCGGTTCAATTGAAGATGATTATTTGCAGAATGCGAACTACTGTGACGTGAATTTTCTATTTTGACCTCGACAGCTTCGGTTAAATTTTGTCTTGGTAGGTATCCATCGTATGATTGCTGATGTCACTGGTGTACCTCCACATAATTTTCCTGGTTTTAGTAAACCATAGTTGCTCTTTTCAGATATAATCACAACTTTCAAACATTTCTGGACCAGCATACTTATTTTTGTGCGTGAAAAGCCCAGAGAGATATTTTCCTTAATATGGTCTCCGGAAGCTTAGCCTTCGACGTGCGGTTGGTTCATCTTTTGATGCACTTGTGAAATCTTTTGTTTATTTGAAGTACTCGTGTTAGAACTCCCCCTTTCCTGGTCAGAATTATACAATTGCTTGTCTATAGTGTTGCAGTCTCTAGATTATTGATCTCGGAAAAAAATGGCGGTATCGCCGTGCGAGTTTGTGTTTTTTCTTGTATTGAATGGTAAACAGGAGCACAGGCTTACGCCTTCAAAATTCGCGCGTTAAAATTACAGCAAGTACAAAAACTGTGAATACACTTTCTTGCCAAACATAATGGCCTAACAACCATAGGATTTAACTTACTTTCTTTCCCAATACCATAAAACGCAACGCAACACAGTTTTGTCACATACTCTGTTGTCTATCCAAACAGTGGTTCATTGATTCAACCTCCTGATCCGTTGGAAATGCAAGCAGTGCGGCCGCCTCAGAAATTTACTTCTTACTCAAACACATTCATGATCTACCTTAAGGGGATTAATCCACGCAAAAAAAAAATCCACCACCCGGGCAGTCAAGGGCAGTCAAGAGACATTGCATTCGTTGCAACATTTTGCTGATTCGACATTATCATAGCTAATGGACATTTATTTTTTTCAATACCCCTTTTAAATTTGAATTGATGCTAAGTGATTTGATTATTGAGCGCACAATGTAATTGATCGATCGATATCAAGCAATTTCTCCTAAGGTCATAGATAGAAGCTTATGATCGACTAGACTAGAAATAGTCGCTTCTAACTCATAAACACTTCTCCAAATTATCAAGTCAGTTCTCCCATTACCAAGTGAGTGCATGTCGAGCGAGTAGGTTTATCAGTCAGACTGCAATTGTGTATCAGATGAGAGTCGTGGCGTGGTGAATGTGTTGGAGTTAGAAGGGACTATGCTAGTCTAATGATCGACCTTTTTGGTCTTACGGTGACAGAGCTCATTTTAAAGATTCACTTGCGCAGAGCGCCTGGCGCGAATCAATAAATTGTGTGAATGTTCTTTTTGCCCGCTCAAGTCTGGCATTTCTGACTAGAGTACGGTCACAGAGACAGTACACGGTGAAATTCAATGTCAGGCCCCCAGCTAATTTATATAGGACCAAAAAAATTCTATTATCTTACGGGAAGACATGTTCGAAGGAATGAATTTTCTCGGTCAAATATGTAGGATTAAACAAAGCATTTCGCAGGAATAAATTTCCGCGGTTCAACATTTTCCGTAAAATGTTTGGGGCATTATTTCCACGTACTTCTTCTAAAAGACAATATTTTAGTTCGCTGCACTTATCGCGTGTAGTGACTGTCAACCTTGTTCAAAGGCGATTGATAAAGAATGACTTTTTTTTCTAGTAATCGGGATTTTCTGAGATTCGAGCAATTAATTGTTGCAGTTTAATGGAGCAGGATTGCCCCCAAATTTTCCAAAAACGTTTAATTTTAGCGCAAATAAAATAGTCACTCAATGCTATAGGTATCTCTTTTGTTGGAGCAGACTTTTAAGATAAAGTGGAGAAACAACCAAGCAGTCAATTATAGAAAACAACAATAGGAAAGGTTATTCCAAAGGTACATAAATATCATTCATCTGAAATTATTTTTCATGAATATTCTGCATATCTTTGCATTTTCGCAAATTTCAGTAACGATAAATGGCATGATGGTCCACTGACAGCAACGTGCAAAAAAAAACAACAAAAAAAACATCGACAGACCGTTGACAAAAAGCTGTTCTTTCTAGAAATGTGCACTTAGTACTTCGGCTCGAACATAGAGACGTCATATTCCTGCTGCCAATTACCTTGAGGGGATTTTTGTTTTGCGTGGATAAATTTTTGCGAATTTTGTGATGTTTTGCTAAATTCGCAAAATTAAATCGACGCTAAATTTTTCAACTTGAAGTTTTAACCTGACCAAAAGCAAAAAACTAAAATTTTCGATCGTTAATGAACAGCGATGAGCTTGGAGTCGTTCTTTCTCTCAATTCGCATATTGACAACTTCCTTCTTTTCTTCCGTTGAAGTGCATTCGCTAAATTACTTCCACACATTTTTCTCTGCAAATCCCTGATTCGCAAAAATAAATCCACGCAAAAATTTATTCCCGGGAGGTAGGGGAGATGACGTTCACTTTCATTATATTTGTGTAGTTATGAGATACACCGTCATGCTTCAATTTAACCCCTGGGCGTTTAATAATTTCCTGTCTTCTTAGGGGGCGTTAAAAAGGAGGGGTCATCTATTACATTTCTGTGAAACACTTCATTTTTTATAAACTTTATATGTCAATGTAATATGCACTATATTAGATGTAAATATCATCGTCGTGCAACTGACATATCATAATGCAGTAGTTCTGCAGGTGTTAATTAGTGTGCCTCTAATAAACGCTCCTCTAGAGGGTGCGCCTATTCGACGGGGCCTTGACAAAGGGAGGCGTTTATTAAAAAATCCCCTGAGTGGACTTTTACAAGAAGGAGTCGTATAATCGAAGCATTACGGTATTTACCTTCATGCACTTGTTTACAGGAAGATAACTTGTCGCATTATTTCCAATTGAATCTCTTTACCGTATCATTACCAATCAAAACGAATTTTGGTATGATGATATCACGAGCCAGATACGCATCCGCTGAATGAAAATCAATGCCACATCAACTAGGAAACCATGGAACTAAGCATGCATTTCTTTCAAACCACCCCTGGTATCAATCAACAGATTTTACTAATTCTAACTAAAAATCCGGACAAAATGTCAAATTGTTTATCCTTTCATAGTTTTAACATTACTACTTAGAAATAATAAATTCTCTTTGGTGTCACTCAAAGTCAAATGTCCATTCTGATTCCTTGCAATGTTAGTGAGAAGAGCTTCTGGGAGCACTACGAGATACGTATCCTTACGGGCAAATAAGGCAAATGGTATTGGTATATCGGTCAGTCAGGTTCTTCAATAAAGAAAATAGAACCTCATCCAGAAAAAAAAGAACAGTAATTGGTCTGCCAGCGTGAAATATTCAGTAAATATTCATTCAATGCTATAAATCGAGAAAATCTTTCTCACGAGTTCCAAAACGAGGCTGCCGCCTTCACAATATCCTTTTCAGAAGAGTTCCAAAACGAGGCTGCCGTCTTCACAAGATCCTTCTTAGAAGAGTTCCGAATCGACGCTGCTGTCTGCATTGCACAGTAGTTTTCAATAGATGAGCCTTCGTAGGCAAAAACATACGAAAGAGGGCCCAACCTCAACCATTTTAACAACGCATAGCGCTACGGTAATCCTCTTTTACGTCTGCAATAACAAGACATTGAAGAGATGCGATAGCCACATTAGAGAGGAGCTCAATTACAGAAGTTTCTCATTATTCTTCAAACTTTCCCACCATTGAGACTCCTAGTTCTATCCTTCGCCGTCTGCTCCATAAACCATAAAATTTTCCATGTCAAAATCTTCCTCATCGTCATCACCGTGAAGCAGTTGCAAGTAACTGTGAGGCTGGCTGCCTGTCGGTAGTGAATCGACGGCAGATTCCACGGTTACCGATGAAGAGTCAACAGCGACAGCTTCAATATCGATGGGCACCTCTTGTTCAGCAGGTTCGTCTTCCATGTTGGCTAATGTGTCACGCTTACGCATTTCAGCAGCGAACAACTGATTCACAGATACAACCATGCGTCGACGAATACGTGCCATAGTTCCAGAAGGAAACCAGCCCTCTCGTTCATCGCATATCAGTTCCTAAAATGCAAATTGTATAATGAACTAATGAATCACAATGGATGTAAATCTTACTGAATTTAAGCTTCGCTGTGACATGTACAATTATCGCACAATCAAGTTCCTGATCCAAACTAATGACTGTTCACTACAGAAATGAATATCATGTGCGTAAAGGATACAGACTCAATAAAATTTTTTATGTTGCAATGCCAGATGAGGTAGATTCAAAATGCTCCATAAAAAACTGTGTCACAACTTCATACTATACACAGGAGGAAAACGAATTAAAGACACTTAAAAGGTAAGCTCAAGGACAACACACGTAACGCTTTACCGACGAAGGGTAACTTCAAAAACTGTGGGAAATCCCAAGACACTCATTGACCACAGGAGATTTGGGCACTAAAGAGAGTCATGGAATTTGTGCGCAACCGCAAATTTTATCACTGAATCAAACCTTATGAAGGAAGAATGAAATGCAACTAATGACATTCAATAAACATTTTAGCAAGTCGTGGCAAGATGACTCACAAAACATTTTTTAAAAAAACTATCTCAAAAAACACTGACGCCTTGGGCCAAAAATATTTTTTCATATTCATGACACATATCTATTGAAATATTTACAAAAAAGTATATTAGAGGCATAAAAGGCAATACCTTAGCCTACAAAGAGTTTCCTAGATAAAAAAATGACCAGCTTGATAAATGCTACTGGTCTTCAGTTTCATACAAAAAATTACAAAGAAGTCATCAACACATTTAAAAATATTTTGGAGAAAACCTAAAAATGGCTATTTTTGGACATAAATGGCACATACACGTTGACTAAATCTGGCTTCATCATTTCATTTCAATTACGGATATCGAATTTCACAGCAAATTTAAAGGAAAAAACATTCAGCGGTTATTCAGCAAAAAGCGTTGGCGACAGACGGACAAAAGAATGGAAAGATGGGCAGGCCTCGTTTTATAGGACTTTTTCAACAGAGAGTGAGTTCAAGCATTTTGCACCTGATCTTATACATGAACAAATTACTGAGACAAAAAAATAAACAAAACAAACCAAATTCACTTCTATGAGTAAACAAAAAAATGTTAAAAGGCTTTTTCCTTCTAAGATGAGCTTCTTTCACGCCCTTTGGCGAGCGGAAAAGGATTGGTGCCCTTAAGTTCATCTGCGCAGACAAAACGTGCTTCCAGGCACTGATTCAGGTCCAGTACTTTTTATTCAAACTATTTTATAGGATATTTTTAATTGTAGCTTTTTTTCTGGTCGATATTACAAGGTTATGTATTTTACTTAATTTTCTATATGCAGTGCAATAAGTCATTTCATATTAAAAAACAAAATATGAGTAGAAAGGACAGATCGTACAATCGCAAGGCTAAATAGAAAACATACTACCGAAATGCCTTGAATAAGCACCCGGGCGCTTATTTAATTTTTAAGGATCCATGGTGAGCGCTTATTCGAGGGGGCGCTTATCTAATTTGCGGATGCAGAAGTTGTCGAAGAAAAAAAGTTCCCATGTTATCATGATGCAAAAGAGCAAAATAGGATTAGAACAAAAACAAGTCGTATTGGTTATGTAATGCTCTAGATAGCACAAACTCAAGACTAGTAAAAACCATGTGACTGCTTTCATGAAGCTCTCTTGCACAAAC
>JAOBRC010026684.1:0-15691 GCA_027575255.1 Scolionema suvaense | reverse complement strand
TTCTACAGCATCTGGGACAGACCCTGAGGAAGTGCATGGAGGGCATAAAATGAAAAAATACAGGCATTCGTATATAACGTCTGAAAATAATAATTTTCCGTGTATATCTAACCTCTGACGAAGAAAACGTACTCAACACTAAGTTTCACTAATCCTCAATGAAAGCTGGCAAGTAACACTATATAAAGCAAGATATAAACAACAATAAAAAAAGACATCGGCCCTTTCAAAGCAGCCTGAAGACAGACCAACAAGACAAGAGGCGAAGATCTGTTTGGAACAACTTACCTGCTCAATATGACCCTTGCGAAATTCAAGGCAACCAAGATTATTGAAAGCCTCTGCATGACTGTTTTCAGACACCAACGCCAATCTCAAACACTGATAAGCTAATGTTAAGTCACCAGTACCCTGAGCAGAAACAAATATCGCAGAATTAGTGGATCCCAAAAAACGTAATAGGGAATCTTCGCGTTATATCGAAGAAAAAAATAGGTCATTCTTATGCACAAAACCAACTTTTTTCTGACAAGCGTTGCCACACCCAAATCCGACACTAGTCTTCTCAAAGCTTTTGCAACACGCTTACTATCGTGGTAGCCTTTAACATAAAAACGTACAATAACAGATTGTTATACAAATTTAATGCATGTATCACAAAATACTTTCAAAAAGCAATAAAAATGGAAATCTTTTGACATAAATGGCCAACCTCGACCCAAGCTACCAACGAGGGTTTTCCCAGGAATGACACATCGTAAGTAGTGTTGCCCTACCAGTTACACCATAAATTACAAAGACCTAACGAAGCCTTTCGAACACATTTTGAAAAGCCTTGAAAATGGCCACGTTGGGACGTAATTTGCTACCCACAAGATCGTCTGTGCAGGTACAATGCATGGTTCATAACATAAGCAGTATTGCCCCAAAGTTTGACCTCAAGAATTACAAAAATCTAACGAAGCATTCTGCATATTATTTTGGAAAAAAACCCTAAAAATAGTCATTTTGGGCATCAACTGGCACTAAAAATCCGGCTCCATCACTTAGTTTTGTTTATTGATCTTGACCTCGATGCTGAATTTGAGAGAAATCCATTCAGCCGTTATCTGGGGAAAAGCGTTGGTGATGGATGGACGGGCAAAAGGACGGACGGACCTCATTTTACAGAACATTCTACATCAAACACAGTTAATATGCGCTGTAAAATTCTCAATCCTACTTGAAAGTGCTGGCAGATTGAAAGAGCCAAACTATTGCTCGCTATTGATGAAAAAATCTTGCAAAATATACTATATCGAAGTGAATTTCTATCAAAATTTCAGCGTACAAGATATTTCTGAAAATGCCACCAATCTTTTAACAGCGGTTTGGTAGAACAATTAGCAAGTGGATATCTTTCTTCGTTTTTTGCCACCCAGTTTCATACAAAAAATAAGGAAAAAATAAAATAACCTTGAAATATTAAAAAAAATACCCAAGAACAAGCAACCTTTTGAGCGCAAATGGCCATACCCATGCAGAACGAAAGCTATGCTAGAAACGACACATGGTCCATATTATGACTGCTACTACTCTCCAGTTTCGTACCCTAAAGCAAACGTGATGAACAGATTGTAAAATATTCTAGACAAAACCTCAAAATTAGTCCTTTTTTTATATAAACATGCTATGCCCGAGTCAAGCAAGAAACTTCACTGGCATGATATGATTATTGCGATTACTTCTATTGTTCACACCAAAAATTCAAAAAAATAAAAAGATCTAGAAATATATCCAGACCACCCTAAAAATATGTATTTTATGGCCAAGCCTACGGCAAACAAGAGTTTTATCAGATATCCCACACGGACCTTAACGTAATCAAAATCGCAATTAAGTTTCACGAAAAAAAAATACGAAAGCAAGGAACGGATCTTTATTTCTCAGAACCTTAAAAATGACCGCATTTATCCGAAAAATAGTCATGCCAAAGGTGAACAAAGCATTTCTCAAATTTGACATGTGATCCAAAACATAACTATAGCCACTATTCCATTTCACCCACAAAAATTACAAAAAGTAAAGAATGGATCTTGAAACATTTCCAAATACCCTGATGGCTACTTTCAGAAATAAATGGTCACGTGCAAGTCGAAAAAGTTTCCAGATATGACACATGGTCCATACGATAAACACCATTGCACTACAGTTTGACACCAAAAATTACAAAAAAGTAATAAGCAGATTTTAAAGTATTTCAAATATAATATGGCGATCTATCTACAACATAAACAAACATAACAAATTTTTAAAAAATCTGATTTCAATACTTTTGTTTCGATTACTGATTTTCACCATCATGCGAAATTCCAGAAACATCGATGGTGCAGTTATCATGGAAAACGCACTGAAGACGGAAGGATGGAAAGATGAATGGGATGCAACTATTTTTTTTTGTCGCGACGAACACGCACAGCGCACATCCCAATTACTGCGCATGTGCCAAAGCGAAAAAATTCGCTTCACCGCTCATTTCGCAGAGCAAGTACACAAGTTGACTAACAGGATGGCATTTTCAAGTTACGCATTATCCTATACAGTATTGATGTGCTTCTAATACGCATTAGAGCATTATTATATTTATAAGAAGCAGACTTTCAAAAATCACGCTTCACTAAACACATTTCTCCGTTATTTTTTAATATTCGAAATTTCTTCAGAAGATTACTGAAGTATTACACAAATTAAAATAAACGATTCATCAAAATAACAGAATCGATGGTACATGTCCGTTCCTTGTTTTTATTTTTTTTATTTTTTTTGTTTTTTGTTTCTTCGATTACATGCATTCGACGATGAAACGTACACTCAATCAATGTCAGCTGATTTTCAGTAAGAGAAAGCTCTTAGTACAAGCATACGAGTATGTTTGCATCCCCTGAAAATTGCAGGCACTGTTAAGCGACTTTACAATTTCTTTGGAAGCGAGAAGAGAATATCAATTTTCATGATTCCAGTTCGCTCAAAAATGCACTTCCCGGCTTAAAACAAGAATCATTGCCATGCATAACGCTAATGAGAGTAGCCATGTAAAATAGATTGCACTCGAAGCTATGTACTCTACAATCGCGGATAGACGTCCCCCCACGCCACCCCTCATCTAATCAAATTTGAGAAATTTTTTCACCCTGGAGATTCTTATTCCAACTGCCCTGTCTGTTAATTTTTTTCCGACAGCTGCACCCAAGACTAGTTCTGGATAGCCAAAATCGAATATTTCACTACAAAAGAATTTTCCTCTCTTTAAATGATGACAGATAAACATTTCTATTGACTTCGAATTACCAGAGGGCAAAGAATGTACTTCTGCCCGGCGGTACTTGATGATTTTCCAACAACCCTGGCTATTCCGATCCCCGGTAACAAGTTATTTAAGATTTTTCCAACCCCCTACTATTCCAACAACCTGTCTATTAGCGATCAAAGAGCATGCCATGTGCACTTAGGTTCAGCGTCGAATAAAGCGGGAACTTTTAACACCCCCATTCACGATATTTGCCAAAAGTCTACACCCCACTTTGTAAAAGGATGTGAGGGTGACCACTACCTGACAATAAATAATGAAGGTATTTTCACGTCAACTGCAGCAGTATGTAGTAGCTCCTGTACATTTCATCTGAGCCACATATTCATAAAGTGCAGAGGTATCTCAAGGATATCAACTTAGACTCACACATGCACAACTCAGTGATCATGATCAAAATAACTCACCACGGCAACATGAGAGATATTGTACCATGTATCCGCCATGTTTTCATCAGATGCTAGAGCCAGGGCCTTCTCAAAACAGCTGATGGCCATGTCATACTGTTGAGCGTAGAAGCAACACAAAGCTATGTTGTTGAAGATTTCAGTGCTATATACACCCATTTGAAGAAGACGCCTGAACGAAAACAGTTACACATAAAGCAAGTAACAGACTAGTGGTCCCTAGCAAAACCCAAATGAGGCTATTCAGTAAGATAAAAAAAATGAAAGAAAATAAAGAGCCATTCCATGCGTTTTGACACAAACCAACAAAGTAAATCCGGACAGAAATTGCCATGCCTATGTGTTTTGACTATTATTATCACGACTGTTAAGGTGCCCAAGTTAATACAAATATTGATATACTTTCAGGGAATTTAAACATGACGATGACGATGTTTAGGCACGTCCACACTAAACAAGGTTTTCCATAATGACACATGGGTCACAAAAGCCTTAGCAATCTTGCACTTAAGATGGACACCACAAGCTACAAAACACTGATGAACTGCTCTTGAAAAGTTTTGAAAAAAAACCCTAAAAATGACCATCTCTGGACATAAATTGCCACTTACAAGCCTCACGACAGTTTCCCAGATAAGACACAAGATTCATAACAGAATTTGTATTCCTAAGATTTACAGAAAAATATTACAAAAATGGAACGTAGCATTCTTGAAATATCTTTTACAAAACTACCACTCTAGGACATAGATTGCAACCCGCAAGCTGAAGGCAAAAATTTGCCAGACATGGCACATGGTTCATAGCAGAAGTTATGTTTACCCAAGATTCACACCACAAAATAAATAAGACTGATGAAGCACTCTTGATTAATTATGGCTAAAGAAAATCTAGAAAATGGCCAATTTTAGATGCAAATTGCTACCCTGAACCTAAACAAGAGTTTTCCCAGATATGACAAATGGTTCATAACATAACAACAATTACTCTGAAGTTTCAGGCCAAAAACTACAAGAAAATTATGAATGAATCTTAAAATATTCAGAACAAAAACCTAAAAATGGCCATTTTGAGGCATAAATTCCACCCGCAAGCCAAACAAAATTTTGTTCGGGTATGATGCATGGTTCATAACATATGTAATGTTGCCCGAAAGATTCACATCAGTAAAATGTATTAAAAAAAAAAGAATTTTTCTAACATTTTCACAAAACCTGAAAAACTATCATTTTTAGCAATTTTCGACGCAAAAATGGCCACACCTAAAACTAATGGGAGCTTTCCCCAGCTATGTTCAATGACCAATCACATTAGTTATACTGCCTCAAATATTCACACTAAAATTACGAAAAACTGATGGATTGTCTCTGAAAAAAAAATTTTAAAAAACCTTAAACCAAGCCAAAAGAGAGTTTTCCCAGATACGAAAAAAGGTTCAGAAGTTTCACACCATGTATTAAAAACAGTAAAAAGTGCATCTTGACATATTTTGGAAAAAAGAACTAAAAATGGTCATTTTCGGGAGTACCTGAACAAAACATTTTTTCAAAAATTCGTCTCCACCACTTCGTGATCTTGACCTTCATGCCAAACATCAGAAAAATTCATACAGTGGTTATTTGGGAAAAATTTTTGGCAAACGAAGAACAGAGCGCACTTTATAGGACTCTACCGCCAAAGTGGGAGTTGAATTATGAGGCACTACATGAACTAAAAACGCAAAAAATGAACGCAAAAGATAGCCATTAAAAAATTATTTATGACAATGCAGCATTATTATAAAGGCAGGCTGTCATGTGCAGCATGCAGATAAAAGAACAAAAAATGATAAAATGACAATCTTAAACTGAAAAAATGAAACCAGTAGCCGAATTAAACCTCTAACAAATCGTGTCACACCATAAACAAGAAGAATGCTATACATCAAATGGCCTATGTAATGCACATAGCAGCCATGCTTACTGACGTTCATGCCAGAACAACCTAAACATATAGAGAGCTCATGCAAGCTCGCATTGTGACATGGACACAGAATAACGATCATCTATTCAAACACACAGAGCCAATGGTAATGTCAAACTGTCGTACGACTTACACAGAGAAAACATTGACATTGGAGGCAGCAAGAGCTGCGGTTCAGTGACAGTTGCTCACTGTGACTGTTGCTCACCGACAATTGCTCACTGGACATTTGCCCATGAGACACTTGTTCATTGCGACACTCGCTCACTGTGACACTTGCTCATGTGACTTACTTGCTGCAGAGCCATATATATCGTCATTCTTTTTTGCATGAGTTTATCAGGTTTGAGTTTTCGAAAATTGGGAAATAATAAATACCTGATGTAGGAATCTACCGGGAGTTTTGTCAACTTTTGTCTCCTGATGTACTCTCTTTTTTGTAACAACTAGAAAATTTTAGATGAAGCTCGTTGCTCTTAACTTTTTTGGTCAAATTTTCAGCCTTAATTGTTCTTAATTGAAAAAAGAAGCGGGTAATGCAGAAAAATGTATCTGCAATGCAAACTATATTTTTACTTTTAGGGAGAAAACATAGAGGGTAAAGTTTAACAAATAAAATTCCACTATTTTTAAGCTTCAAATATCTCTGCGGGTTATTATGTAGATGAACAAGCTCATTGTTGGCGTGGAGCAAATCTGTAACAAGAACTACAGCAAGGGGGTATGGGGAACTGCAATTTATTTTAGGCTGGCAGTATATTGCTAAAGTATTGTGAGATGATTTCAGCCTTGAAACTTTCAAAGATTGAATCCATTAATAAGTAACACAACATTAATGTATAAAAAAGCATCTCACAATATCATGTATATGTTATGTTTTAATACTCATGTAGATTATGTAAGCATGCAACACGAGCTTAGAAATAAAATACATAACAAACAAACCAAATCAGAAGTAACAAGAATACCACGTCGCAACAGCCCTTGGTCGCAGTTTCATTGACTCCTACACCATAAAACATAGTAGTTCTCGCGATAACTTTAGGAAAATGTGTAGAATGTTTTTGTTAGCCATTCAGGGTCCAGAATATATGTACTATGATTATCTTGAGTCATTCGAAACAAGCCGATATTCCTTACGGGAAGAAATTTTTGCTGGAAGAATATTTTGCGGATTTCGTGGTTTTGGGGCAAATGCGCGAAATTTTTTTTGCCACCAAAAATACTCAACTGCGCAAATTAAATCCTGCAAAATTTATCCACCACTGAACTGCGAAAATTAAGTTCCACAAAAATATATATAGTAAAAGTCCAAACATCTTTAAAATAATGCATTCTTTATCAATTACCTTTGAACTAAGATTGACTATCTATTACAGTGAGAAATACAGTATGCTGTACAGTTTGATGAGGAAATAACTTAAAAAATTTATGAAAAGTGTTCAGCCGCGAAACTTATTCCCACAAAATGCTTTGCTTAGCATGGACTGCGAGTATTAATTCCCTCGAAAATTTCTTCCCTTAATGTAGCAGGTTGTCTTAGCGCTTCAGTTTTAGCACCTACGGAACTTGTCTATTCAGTGCTAAAGCAGGGCAGCATTCGAAGTTGACTAAATATCATTCGAAATCGACGCAACTTCCGGGTTAGGTGAGCAAGTGCCACAGTGAGCAAATATCACAGTGAGCAACTGTTGCTTGCGCTTGTACGTGACTGAGCAAATGTCCAGTGCTCAATGGTTGGTGAGCAACAGTCACAGTGAGCATCTGTCGAGTGAGCATCTCTCCGGATACCGAAGCTGCATTTGAGCCTTTGTTCTGTTTATTTCTATCGCATGACAATTGAATCCTCTCTTTTACGCAATCTGATTGGTTGAGAGTACATTCGAATATGGCAAAGGTCGTTTGGAACGCTGACACAGATTTTCGAATTTTGCGCCAATTTTGAGAGCTGACAGTTTCCCCAACTTCACTAATGCGACAAGGTGAATAGAACTGCGATTCAAACAAAAACGCAATGACAATGTTGTAATATCAGCTTGAGTTTTGACTGGACATAAAATGCCAAGCTCAACCCAAACAATAAGCTTCCCATATGATCGCTTCGATGCAGTTAAGATTAACATAAGAAGTAGGGAAAAAAAGCTATCACAGAAGTATTGAACTGTTAGCGTACAAAACTATTAAAGCAATATACCGCTCTAAAACAATATTCCACACGGTGGTAGATCTTGCAAAAATTTGAAGACTGGTTTTTATTTGAGTGAAAAAGCTTCATTTCTATGGTGCATGGTGGTCCTTAGTAACTAGATATTTGAAGAATTCCTTTACATGCTATGAGCAACATATTGCACCCCTCTTTGAGATTAAGCAAAATTAGATTCACAAATCTGTTCAATGAGTAGCAGTTTAATAAGCACGATGGGATAATTCCACATGCTCTGACCATGCATCATTCATAATTACCGTTGAGAAGCAAAATGGTAGCAAGTCAAAATTCTCCATAACTTTGAAAGCAGATATCTCTAGATCTACAACAGCTTTTTTCATGAAATAAAAAGCTCCAGTCAAGTTTCCAAAAAATCATTTTAGACCAGTGTATTGCCTTAAGATCGTTGGGCCGGATCAAATCATGGTCAGAGAAGTAACAAAAAAACATGGCTGACTCTCTAAAAGCAAAACAAGCAAGGGTCAAGCTTTCATCCGTCTAATTTGCATAAGTATGAGCAGTGATTTACATCCTCCTGTTCTTACACTGATATAGCGAAGATTTGTGATAAGATGATTTAGGATCTATTTGCTTCATACTGACTATAAGTTCCACATCAAATTCCAGCAAAAAATAACATAAGACTCATAAAATGCTCTCGATCAAGTCTCAAGTCAAGAGTTACATACCAGAAACTAAACAATAATGAACAGATCTTTAAACAGGTCCAAAATACCCCAAAATGATGCTATTTAATTTACCAAAGCCACACCTTTGGCAAACAAAAGTTTCCTCAGACACAGCACATGGTCCATAACGCAACATGTACCACTATACCAAATACACCAAAACTTACATAAAAATAAGGAACATAAGGTCAAAATATTTTCAAGACTATTAAATACTTTTTGACAAAAGAAGGCTCCAATCAAGCTGAACCAGACCTCTGCAGATATGAAACATGCCAAAATTTCAGAAAAATCCGTTGAACAAATATCCGTGAAAACACGTAGTGCACAAGACTGCTATTCAATTGAATTAATCAGAAAAATCCATCCAATACACTATATATCCATGAAAATACCTTGGTAAAAGGGTGGGCACGACTGATACAACACAACCTCCCATACACAAAGCGCATACATGCAACATAGGGTCGGTAATAGCAATGCTTGCTATGGTATGCCTGCTTACCAGTTCATGCACCTTACGCATGAAATGATAATTAAAATCACTGAATAGGAGTCATGGGCGGATTTTGGCTTCAATGAACCTCTTAACAGGCCTCCAAATAGCCGCCAGTCATCGGTCAACAACTGATAGATTTCGGATGATGACCGACGATAGGCTACCTTTGGTCAGTCATTGTGACTAACGAATATCTGAAATCCAATTTTGCAAAAATCTCTTTTTGCAACTTGGAAAACTTGCTTGCAGAACTGTAGGAGGCGAGAATAGGCAAGAAATTATAATCCATTCCTATCTACGACAAAAGCAGTGGAATAGCACACGACCAGGAATGGCGAGAACAAGATTGCATCCATCCTGCTCGGCCTTGTGAACTTGGCATGAAAAATGTCAAATGCAAGCACAGGGTTCCAAGAGCATCAGCAATGGACTGCTCTGTTCATGCATGGGTGCGATTTAATAGTAGATGTTAAACCTAATTTTGCCCGAGGGGGGGGGGAGAGGATCATTTGAAATACCTCAAAAAACGGCAAATCCAACGAACCTGAAACTTTTTGCCTTTTATTTTGCATAAGACGTGTGTTACAGGCATTTTAACCATATCAGTCATTTCGTTTGGATAGGGCGCCTTATTTGTTGAAGGAACATAGAAAATTTCTGGAAAACCATTTTTTCAAAGTTTTGGTTTCTATCTTCTACAAAATTTGGCTGACACATGTAGAGGACTAAAAACTTGTCCGAAATACAGTATAACTATTCCACAAAGCATGCCTTTTGTATTTAGAACACTTTCACATGACTTGAAAGTGAGGGTATGTTTTTTCCTGAAATTTTGTAATTTAAATATGATGGAAACAGTAAAGTGTGGTTACTTTGAGACTCCGCCAAAACTTTTTAGATGAAGTAGACGTGGTTTTTACAGCTAAAACGTGAAGAAGAAAGGTGCAGCTATAATCTTGCCAAGTTTGAAGGCTTCATGATGCTCTAGTCAAATTTTGGAAGAAGGGTTCATATTGACCCTCTCCCCCAGGCAAAATAAGGGTCTGAAATAGGCCTGGCTAAAAGGATTAAGAGAGGAAGCGACAATGTGTTCTTTCATGGGTTCTTCACCGGAGCAAGAAATGCTAGTGTGTTAAGAGTCATTGGAAAACATCAAAATGTCAGCCATATGGAACAGGTTTTCAATGCACTCTCGATTTCATGAATATGACTATGCTATCTTATTTTTCTTTCTAGAGCCAGCAATTAGTGGTAGATGAAGAACCTGGAATAATATTTTTGTTCTACGTTCTAGCCCTTCACTGTTTTTTGGATGTGTGAAGCAGTGACCAACAGGGAAAATTTATGACCGTCGACTTTAGCGATATCATATGACCGACATAGCCGAAAAAATTATTTGAAGGCCTGCCTATTAAGCGTGCCCCCCTCCAGTTCATAGTACAAGATGGAACGGCACAGAGTCACCTCATGGTGACGGATAAAGCAAGAACTGAAGCAAGGGAGACATGCACAGGAACTCCGGAAGCTTCGAATACAAAGAATACGGAAGGTCGAATACAAACAGTAATACTGGTAGGGGCCAGTGAGAGAAACCTCACCAGAACTGAGCTTCATCCCAGAAACAAAACGACACATAAGTAAAACAAAATTATAGAAAAACACAAAGCAGCTGGATACACTGGCAAACCCCTAAAATGTTTTAGGCAAGCTATTGTTTATGCTCAAATATCTCATCTGAACATGTTAATTTAACACCCAAAACTGTACAACAAAGTAGCCTAAACACAAGCAAAATCATTGACAGTGTTTTTACATCATACAGGGTACAGAGTTCATAGACGAACTACGGAAAGCTTCAGAGAGCATGCTACGTGCAGCAACCGAAACAAAAACCTCGCGAAAAAGCTTGCAACGGATGAATACGTAGCACACATACATGACATAGCGCGTGATTTCCAATACTAAACATAACACAAATAATAGAGAGAGAAGAAATTAACGTATGGGTCAAAGAGATACAAATTGTGATACACATCCTGTGATCTGGTTCCTAATGTCATGTATACTTAGTATGTCAATTAACCAGAGGTAAAAAAGAAATAAGCAAATTTAATCTAACCTAAAGAACTTCAATGCCACCTCTGGCTGATCTGAATAGAAGTGATTTGTCGCAATACAAGAGATTGCCTCCACGTGAGTGTTGTCAAACTGAAGAACTTCTTTGTAGTACTTTACTGCATTAGCCATATCATTCATGCCCTATAAAAAAGTATGTTCCATTATTCGTCCACAAAATAGAAACGGGTGAAAATCGATTTCACCACTGTACTCAAAATCCACCTGACCATGCCAGATCATGAGCAGTAGAGTATCAAGGAAATGGAGCACCCTGAAGTTTGAGCTGAAGGTTGCCCTACATTAAGTAGTCCAGTTCCCATACTAGGATTTCATACCAAAACAAATTTCAAGTAAGTAATATTGAGCAGCAAATTTGAATGGGAAAAATATATTGCCACAACTACATATTCACCTAACATAAAGAACCTGAGATCAAAGAAATCACAAAAAAGGAATGCTTGCATGCATACTGCTACTGAACATTTGGTTATGAATGAAATAAATCTTCTAGGCAGAACACATTTGTGAGCCAAACTGCCCCAATCACTTTATTTCCCCAGTTTGCACACATGTTAGCAATACATGTTCTCCAAGTTAAATGAAAATTGCCTAGTCAGGCATGCAAGTACTAAATACACGAATAGATGCACACAGCAATATCTTTAAGTTTCTAGATCTACTGGAGCCCCAATAACAAAATTCAAAATTTGATTCAAAAGACGTACAAATAGGCGGATATTCATAGCCTTAAGTAGAGGCACAGTTGTATACCTCCCATAGCGAAGCATTATAATGCAATGCATCATTTTCCTCTGTAACTAGTCAGATATGGATTTTACAGGTAGCCAATACAAAGACCCAATTCAAAGATAACTATACCAATCAAACGTTGTATATGATAGGTGTAATAAATTGTAAGAAGTCTATACATTATAACAATAAAACTGATAGTCCACTGTCATCTTTACAAAAGTAAAAGCGATGACAGGGTGATATTCCTAAATGCCAGTTGTCCTGTGATAATGCTGCAATACACCTCTCTTAACTATTCAAGGTGAGTTCAATTTTGCATGTTGAGCAACTAGCCACACCTTTGAATCTTCTTGTAGCTGATACAATATAGTCTGCTACTCTCAAAAAACCTAGTGACTTTGTTGTGGAAGCACAATGAGACCAAGTAACAATGTTTTGAGCTACCTTATGAGGATAAATTTTTGCGTGGACTTATTTTTGCTAGTCCAATTTTTGGGGCATTTTGCGTGGATTTATTTTTGCGAATTAAAGATTTGCAGAGAAATTGCGTAGAAATAATTTAGCGAATAAGCATCAACAAAAGAAGTAGAGGAGGTTATTGACATACACATATAGAGAAAGAATGAGTCCGAGCAAATTGTTATCGATTAACGATTGAAAAATTGTAGTATTTGCTTTTGGCCAGCTTATGACATCATATGGATAAATTTTGCGTGGATTTAATTTTACCAATTTAGCAAAAATTAGCAAAACTCGCAAAAATTAATCCACGCAAAAAAAAATCCCCTTCAGGTCAATTAAGAAGAGCTGTAATCATCTAATTGCCACTTCTTATATTAAAAGCAAACTCGAAACACAATATACCACAAAAGCCCATACCTCATAAATCCTGGCAATACCAGTTAACAGGGAAGTTTCGCCAGGGAACTTCTGAAGACCCTGTAAATAAATTCAAAATAACATAGTCTTGCAAAATAAGGCGTGCTCTGATAATAGCTAAATATACCTATGGTCAAACTCCCTGACAATATCACAGAGTATATGTACCACATGTCCCTGATAAAATGCCTGGCATAACATTGAAACCTCAAATTCAGAACACGAGCTTGAAGTAGCCAAATGGATCACAAATGCTTGTAGTGGCATGAGCTTAGAAAGAAAACCACAACAAAAATAAGGCTGTCCTTAAAAAAGTTTGTGTTTATGGCTATCTGTCCAGTCCTGTTTTTCCAGAGAAAAAAAAGCTGTCCAACTGCCAGAAGCTCTGAAGCATCACTATTCCTTTTTCAAAACTATTCCTATTCCTTTTTCAAAACTATTCCTTTTTCCATGCATTTAAAGTTCCCAATGCAGTCATCTAGCCCAGAAGCTGCTACACAGTGCAGGCAGCTTTATAAATGCATGTGATATGTTAAGACTAATTTGCTCTATTCCACATATTTACACCTCCATCTTCGCATGAGTCCATGCACCCACGACTTATAATGCAAGGCACAGGAAGGTATAAAATTTCTGCCAGTATACGTGCATCCACAGTGATTTGACATTAGCAGTAGAAAAATCGCTTGTGAGAGGCGGACGCGAAAACTGTACATACATAGGGAAACTTATTCATGACTTATTGCAGCAAAACCGCGTTGTTGGCTTACCTAGAGCCAAGCGGCAGAAAAGGTAACTTGTATGCCCATTCTATATTTTGCCCAAAACATTTATTCCGGCCAGTTGGCCGGCTGACATAGAATTCTGGCAGCTAGGCAGCCAGCAACAGACATTTTTTTAAAGGATGGCCAAAATCATGCATACATATTAGCAAATCAAAGAGATACAGAACAAAGAATAAGAGGATCATACTAAAATGTCACCAAAACAGAGCACTTCAGTGCATGGAAAATAGTACCTTTAAGAACACTTCAATAGCAGTCAGAGGTTGATCCAGTCTCACATAAACTTTGCATAGGTACAAGTAAGTGTCAACAATCTCCTCATCACGTAATGCTGACTTCAGCTGTTTCTCAGCATCTCGAAAAAGACCCAATCTAGATATAACACCAGCAAGAGAAATATTTAGTGTCTTCAGCTAACCCTATTCTGCCCGTCTTGGGTAAAATTACCCCTCCAGGGAAAAAGTCCCTAAAACTACTCCAATAAGGCTAAAACCTGGTAGGAACATAGTAAGGACTATAAACTAAACTTTTTGATCAAAAAGTCCGATGACGTCATCCAATTTTGATGACATCATCATTTTGGGCCAAATTTGGACTAAAGATTTCAAAAAATTTTTTTCAATTCTTGGGCCTAAAATTGTTCCTAACCAATGAATAGGGTTAAATATGCAGAATGCCCCGGGCAGCATAGGGTTAGATATGTATAACAATCCTACTCTGGATGTATACATCTATATCACCTGTATTTCAGTTTTGGCTGGAACAGATCAATAAGCAGTATTGCTAAGCAGGCAAAGAGTGAGAGATTTTAAAGAGCTTGAACTAGTGCTAATACCAAAACACGACACAGTACAAAAACCTGTCAGCTTCCAAGAATAAAGCTTCAAACAGATTCATCCAACTTAAAAACATGTCTGTCTCTCATCCTAAATCTATTCAATCACTCCATTCAGCAGGAATGAGTTCCTATCATAACGTATTACAATTATAGGATACTGAATGAAGGATCCTGCAATTTCTGCCAGTAGAAATTGCAACACTCACACCAGAAATTTCCCAAAGACTGTTGACTTTTTTAGCTGAGATTGCCCTGCAGTTAATTTTGGATCTTAGAGACTTGTCTCAATACAGAAGAGGACCTTCTTTCATTCACTATGGAAACATAGCTAGCAAAACGTGTTTCCATTTTTCTGGTGTGAGTGTTGCAATTTCTACTGGCAGGAATTGCAGGATCCTTCATTCAGTATCCTATCATTGGTTCTTAACCCTATATCTACTGGGCCTTTTATGGGCTCTCCAACTCTGGGGGCAGGGTCCTCAGAAAGCACCCCCCCAAATAATTTCTGAACTACTATAGCTATGGTAATGAAACATTTCATTGACATAGAGCATTAGGTGAAAAAATTTGGTACAGTCAAAATTTGCTGACATCATCAACTATTGACGTCATCAATTAAAGACACATGGGTAGTACTATTCGGCCAAAATTATCAATTTTTGAAAACTGGCGCAAAGTTCTGGGGAATCTTAAAATCTGTCAAAAACTATTGTGCCAACTAGGAAAAGGCGCTACATGATGGTTTCAGACTCATACCACTCCATTTTACGCAGTTTTGTAGTGATATAACTCAAAAAAGGCACGAAATGACCTTACCACGAGCTTATTTGACCCAAATTTCTGGGTGAAGATGTCCAAATTTCAAAAAACAGTGAATACCTCTAAGAACATATTAAATTTCCGCAAATGTCACCAAATTTCAAGCCAAAACATCAGTCCGTTCCGAAGATATCTGCAAAAGACCAAAATGTGGGGGCTCTCAGAGCCCCCTCCCCCCAGTAGATATAGGGTCAGCAGGGGTCGAAATAAGGAAAATTTTAGCTGCCCGAAATTTTTCTTTATCTCGAAGAAGAACGGCGAGCCTGCGTAGCAACTGGGGGTTGTATGGGGCGTTGTGAGCCCCCCTGGTGGATCCAGGGCGAAGCCCTGGAAGCTTTGGCCACTTGAAGCTTATTCTTTCGTGAAATTGCTTTAGGAAGGAACATATAA
>JAOBRC010025573.1:0-15694 GCA_027575255.1 Scolionema suvaense | reverse complement strand
TCGTCAGATGCTCATTCCGAACACGGGAATAGGCCGGTCAGGCTCCCATGAGAGGAAGAGCATCTGATTTCAGGTTAGATGTCACAGACATATCAAAGTATTGCTGATGTACTCCTGCTTTCTGCTCTGCCAAAGCTCCGATGTGGCGATGAGCATAGTATAGTGTAAAATGGACACCAAATTTGATTAGAACAGGTAACCAAAAACCAAGAAGGGAATATCCTTGAATGTCACTTTTATTTAAGGTAAGATTATTTTTCCTTTATTGTAATTCTTAGGAGTTTAGAGTCTGGGTATACATATACTCTATTGGTAAGTTTTATACTCGACTGGTGGAGCTTGTTAAGCTTTATTCTCATACACAAAATTGGGGTGTTTGCACTTTTGCACCAACGTATCACATACTGTTTCTTTAAGCATGTCCCATTCCACAGGAAAGTGGATGCAGTAGAATGTGAGCTAAAGTTGTTTTTTTGAGTTCAAGAATAGATGGATTTGAGTTGTGTTCCTCATTTTGAACCTCACTGGAGTGAGAAGGACATTGCTGATATTTTATTTTTGCAGGACAGGCTCTTCCTGTAAATGAACACAATATTTTTCGCATCGCAATGGGGAATGCTATTCTTGTACACAGGGTTGCCTATGAGGAGAGCTTCATTGCATAAGCCTTTTTCATTAACTGATTCGTAAATGTGTGACCAGGATGGTGCTTTTCTTGTTTCACTCCGCATTGTTTTAGCGGTAACTTCGTCGTATGCAAGCCTATGATAATGCTGAAGTTGTTTGGAAGTATGGACCATGATTTAGTTCCTTTGATAAGTTGACAGAGATGTGTACATTTCCTCCTAGTCAAAACCTATTATATGTTCCTCTTCCGTAATTTTCACATGTAACTGTTTCCGCAAATGTAGCTGGATCTTTGATAAATGATGCTCCTTCCAAAGTTATTGAATGTTTAATTTTCCTTGCCACCTCTTTTGCGTATTCGTACTTAGCCGAACCTTGATGTATGATTAATCTGACTTTTAATGGATTTTTCTAAGCTTTCAAGGTTGCTCTTGCTGTTGGAGCCCTTGTTGTAATCATGTTTAGAGCCTCCACCTGTTTTTTGTTAAGAAATTTTCCTTTTGAATTTTCTTTTGAAAGACAGGAATTTACTCCTGCTCTACATTTGTCGGTGTCATCCCATTTTCTTTCCTACACCGTTCTTTACCCAATTCTGTACTAACCATTTTTTCTACCCTTGCAGCTTGAATTATGCAAGTTGTCCTCTCTGTCATTTGGAATTACCACCAACCCATTTTCCTTCAGCCTTTGCTTTAACCTCTTTAAAGTCTTCTCATCCATGTTACCATGTTCTTCCATGTTCCCATGTTTTGTTATCCTGATAACCTAATTGTACAATTCATTTCCTTGAAATTCAGAAAGTTTTTTAATAGTTCCTTTTACTCTCAGGATGATGATGTCCAATATGTCTACATTTTTGGCCGATATTTGGTAGTCCAGACCCTTTGCTAAGATTGAAGCAAATTCTTGAGGGATAGAAATTGCACTAAAATTTAATACTGTTTTCTGTTCATTCTATTTTTTCTCCTCTGTAGAAGGAACTGCCAAACAAATGGCATCCTTGTCTTGTGGGCCGAGGATGATGGCCTCTCTCACAAATTTTTTCGGTTGTTTTCTCAGATCTAGGTCATGAGGATTGTCAGACTAGTGGTCAATTGGGGAACATGGATCAGGCAGAACTTGCAATTAAAAGAAAACTCCACCAAAAAATTGACCAAGGCTCTATTGGTAGAGCTTCCTCTTCTGAATCAAATAAGCTATATCAAATTAGCTGGGAAACATGTTGAAGCGAGAAAAACATGTAAACGTACTAGAACTCTGCTGTAGAGAAAGCGCCAGAAAGTGCCTAGACAGTTACCTCAGCTGAAATGCCTCTGTACAAAACAGCTGAGACAGTACGCTATGCGAGCAGCTTGTGAGTGATTTGACTTTCCCGCCATCATTCAAATATACATAATAGAGGTTCTTTTGCACTAGGTTTTGTAATAGGTTTTGTTTTGCCATTTTTCGTTCTCCTTAAAAGTATTTTGAAGAACTGAGATGTGACTTTCTCGACTAGTATTTTCCACTCTCATAACTTGTTGTTTTGTTTGGCAAGTGACAGGAATGGGAAATATTCTCTAATCATCATTTTCCCAGGTAAAAGGACCTCCCATGGCATTTCAGTTGGCTTTACAACGTGTTTCTGCAGCTTTCTGGTAATCTATTGAAACTTCACCAACTTTCGTTAGTCAAGATTGACAGAGCAGTGCTGTTTTCCACTGTAGCTCTGCACACTATTTTAACTATCTGGACTGTTTTTTAATTTATTGCAGATTAGTGTATATGCTATGGAGAAGAATGCGTCTTAGAAATATTAGATTTATATGTGGTTTTTAGTATTGAATTCTATATTGTATATGTAACGAAGTGATTTGCTCTGACATTATTTCAAAGAATTTGTAAGGGAAGATATAAACTCTATTTTTTTACATGCAATACATGGATTGTAAATTTACTGATGGTGATTTTATATCAACTTAGTCAATATGATGATGAATATACAGTTTCTAGCATTTTTCTCAAATTTCTGATTTATGCTTGCACGTTATTGATATTTTGTTAAAGATGCAGTTTCTAGCCTTTGTCTTGAATTTCTGATACATGCTTCCACTCTATTGATATTATTTTAAGGAATCTATAGGAAAAGATGTATTTTGATCCTGTATGTCGGAAAGTTTTGTGGCCACTATGAAAATGGTAAAAAGGATGTATTTGATTTCCAGCGTTTGTTTCATTGTTCCACAACTGTTTCCATATTATTGCATGCTTTCTCGAGCTTAGGATTGCGCTTTGGGTTATGAATGTATTCAAGTTGTCCAGTTTTGCGAGTGGGATTTATCCTGGGCTATTTATTTTGTTCTGCTGTTCATAATTGGAGATTTGATAGTCTGCCAAACAGAGAGAATTTCTCTGAGATGCAGACTTTTCTTGACAGGAGAGACAACGTTCTTAATTGCAAATAGAAACTAACATTTTTGTCGCATGATTTTGCTCAACATCTCTATTTCTGGCTTTTATTGTGGTTCACATATCATATATTGGGTACCATTCATATATTTGGTTTTTGTTCACTTTGTGTTACCCATTGTTACACCAGTTGGATATTCTTGATGAGGAGAATGGTGAATATCAGTTTTTCATCACTCTTTATCGAAAGTAATGAGGTTCCCTCAATAAAAAATGCGTTGTTGTCAGACTACCGTGCATAGTGACGATCACCTACTGGACAGGATGACAATTTCTGTAAAGGCTACAGAACCGTGATTAGGCTGCCCTAAAAACATGAAAGCTTTACTCTGCGCCAATACACCACCTTTGTCTGCCATAAGTTGCATCCCGGAAGGTTCATTGCCTGAGAGCAGGGAAAGCCCAATCTCAGAGAACTAGATGTAGCTTGTTCGAACGAGGAACTCAATTTTCACCTTTTTTGTTGGAATAAAAGTTTAGAAGTGCTGGAGATATTCTTACCATACAACTAGGGCTATGTTCAGATTAGTATGTATTATATATTATTTATTCATTTAGTTATTTATTATTTATTTGTTATTTGTTATGTAAAAGATTCAAACAAGATCTCAATAATGCACATATATAATGCATGTGAAGATTATCAAGCATCTCCAGAAACCTATTGTATTGTTACACTTAAAACGTGGATGACCATTTCCAATCGTTTCAGAAAAAGAGCAGTAGAAAAGTGGGACTTGGCCCTTAATTCGTTTATGCAATGTGAAAGCAATATACTGGTCTGAAATCATATTTGGCATGATAATAGAGCTGTCAAAAACTTGACCGAAGCTTTTTATTTCATGAAAAAGCTGGTGTAGGTCCAGGGATATCTGCTTCCAAAGTCGAGGAGAATTTTGACTTGCTATCATTTTCGTTCTGAACTCTAATTATGCGTGACGCATGGTCAAACCAAGTGCAATTATCCCATCCTTATTGCCGAATTGCTCTTGCATCATTAGTAAATCTCAATTTCGTTCTATCTGGTAATAGAGGTACAATTATGTTACTTTTAACATTTATACGAAACCTTGAAATGTTGATTTGCTAAGGAAAGCCATTGACCTTAGAAACGATCTTCAATGACGTCATTGATGAGCTGAATCGAGCAGTACAGGAACAGTGAAAAATATCAAACTTTGAAGCAACATTGAAGAAGAACCACTTAAGCTTTTTTATTCAAATAAAAACCAGTATTCATGGTTTTGCAAGATCTATCAGCGGAAAGAATATCATTTTAGACCGGTATATTGCTGTAATGTGGTCTGTAATTGTGTCTCCTCATCTCCCGGAGTACGTAGCAATTTAAGTGACCTGCGTGTATTTAACTCTATCAGATTTCCTGTGCTTTTTGTATGCAAAAATTGATTCACAGAAGTAAGCATGTGTGGTCAAAGTTCTGAAAGTTGGAGAATTATTGATAAATTCAGTTGTAAAAAAAAAAATATTGACACTTTGCTTGCAGGTGTCCTTTGAAATTTGGTTGTCTCGTGATTCGGAACTGGGCTGCATCCAGTAGTTCCTTGTCACTGCCTACTTCTGGGCGTTTACAGCCGTTGGCTTACAGGACCCTGCCGAAAAAGAGAATTGTTGCAAAGTCGGGTACAACATGCCGTTGTGGTCTGATCAACTAAGGCAACTCTTCTTACATTAATGCAATCCTGTAGTGTGTAGGCTCTTTAGATAAATTTTGGTAGAACCTTCATTCTGATCATGAAATGATTCCACTACTAGCATCATCATCTCTCGAAGGAATTTCACGCATTACCGTAATGCCTCGAGTAAGCGCCCCCCTCAAATAAGCGCCCCCCTCGAATAAGCGCCCACATTAGAAGTGAAAATATGAATAAGCGCCCACCCTTCAAATAAGGGCCCACCCAGATATCTTCAGAAACCGGCGCTAATTCGAATTTTCGACTAGAAAGTAATTGAAAGACGACTTAGCAGGAAATTTTGGATAAATACAACAGTTTATTTTTGGTTATCACGCTTACTTTTATCGTTTTCAGCATAAGAAGATGCGAAGTTTTTCCCTTTTTAAATTACTAGTAAATCTGGTTTTCAAATAAGCTCCCTCTCGAATAAGTGCACCCCTCGAATAAGCGCCCGCTTAAAAGCTCCAAAAATTAAATAAGCGCCCGGGTGCTTATTCAAGGCATTACGGTAAGTCATCTTCAATCCCCATCAATCCGTTCAACTTCATCAAGTTTCTTGAAACAGTTATCCGCAACTCCAAAATGTCAGTAAATGACTGGCAGGACGATGCAGAAGTGTTGAGTTATATTCTCACTGCCTGAACACATTCCTGTGTAAAGGTTGCTCTCCGCAATGTGTGCTAATGTGCCATCTCATAGGAGTGTGTATTCCTAGTTGCTGGCCAATATTGAGACATCAAGTGTTGAGTCTCGCTATTTTAAATAGGCTACTCTGTTAAATCATCATCATGAAATCCCTGTGTTTTCTCGGTAAGTCAAAGATTCGAAGTGTCCATTTGTTCCGTGGTCTGATTTACGATGATTTGTGTATGATATAGGCAAATGAAATTTTATTGCTTATACATGCACTGTTTCAAGCTTGTGTTTGTCTTCTTTTGTGTGTTGAAGTGCTGCGATTGCTCCTATTAAGCCATGAAAACTCACTAATTCGTCATGGCTGTGGCAAATGTTGAGTGCTGAACAATGTTTAGAATTTA
Organism: Scolionema suvaense; assembly: GCA_027575255.1. Taxonomy (NCBI): domain Eukaryota; kingdom Metazoa; phylum Cnidaria; class Hydrozoa; order Limnomedusae; family Olindiidae; genus Scolionema; species Scolionema suvaense. Next base: position 9,888 of record JAOBRC010025573.1, on the reverse strand, counting down.
ACTATTCCGTTGCACAAATAGTAACCATAGGTTATATATAGGAAGCGTCACAACAGATCATTCCTCATGTAATTTACTTTTCCATTTTTGGTAGGTCGTTGCATGCTCTTAGTTGTAGCTGTATCATGTTGTTGTGTTACATGTTGAAACTTTGTATGGAGACTGAACAGCTTTAGAAGATGCATGAAGTAGAAGAAGCATGCATGTGTCTCATTTGTAATGAAATTTATGATGAGGAGGCACATTTCCCCAGAATTCTGCGTTGCGGGCATACACTTTGCACTCATTGTATTCAAAGAATGATTGTGGGGGACAGACTGATATGCCCTCTGTGTAAATGCAATGTAGAGGTTGCTGATGGAGTTGAATCTATTACAAAAAACTTTGCTGCAATGGACTTAATTCAGGCATCAAAGGATGCTTTATGTCGTGAAGACCATGGGAACGCACAACCTGAATGTGAGATTCACCAAGAAAAGTTGAAGTATTATGACCAGACGTGTAACCAACTCATATGCCCGGACTGTTTGGTTTTTACACACAAAGATCACTCATTCTGCTTGATTCAGCAACAAATTGAGAATGCAAAGAAAGAAGTGCATCAGCTCCTCGATAAAGCTTTTGCGAAAATCACTGATGTGACGACAGCGATATCTTCCTTTGACAGTCTTATTTCTGAACAGGAGAAAACCTGTGATGGCGAGGTTGCAAAACTCCATTTTGCTTTTGATCAGGTTTGTGATTGGTTTGTAATCTTGCTCATATTTACTATTTTTGAGTGGAAATTGGTTATGTGGCATGCAACCACTTTCCTGAGAAGTTTTACAATGATTAGAAATTAGTTATGACCCTAGTTTGAATTGTTAGCTAGCAAGCAGGTATAATTAGGGGAGAAGTGAATGAGAGTCACTGATGATGCAGTGGGAGCTCATTATCCATTGTACTCAGTTCGTCAATATAGTCATGTTTTTGACAGCAAGCAGCATTGTCTGGTCATGGATGTGCATCAATGGTAGGGAACTATTTCATCATTCATGCTTATTCATTCTGATGGGTCCTGTTATGGTACTGTTGTGTGAGGTTTTTCCCTCTGCAGCTGATACGTTTTGGTGATAATATTACGAACGAAGGAATTTCATGCTTGAACGAACTAAACTGCAGAATTAGTTTGCCACAAAATTATTCTTTAAATTTCTTCCCTTGAAGCAATATTATTATGTACGAAAACACGCAACATAAAACTGGGTTGCATCAACATGTATGTCATAATATAAGCCCTCAAGATAAATCAAATGTATACCCTACCTACCCTGGGCTATTTCAAAGGCTCAAAACCCCGGGGAGAATCACCCCCTCGAGAAAAGCACATTGGCCCTCCCCACCCCCCACCCCCCCTCCGCCTAGGCCAAGGTTATTCCTCATGGAAACTAATTTCATGAAGATGCGAAACTTTGTGAGAACCAATTTCCCTGACTTTTGTGAGTTGGCCCAAAAAGAATTTGTAGATGTACAGGCTCGTTGTCTACGCCTATTTCCTATGTCCACGAGATTATTACCATCTGAAATTTTGCGATTCTTTGACAGTCGAAATTAATAAGATTCTTGCTAGAAACAAATCATCTTTCACAGTAATATATTTTTCTCCAGGCATTAAATGCAATTAAGAGCAATCAATTTTACTCTGAAGGAACGTGATTTGGTGTTTTTTTTAGTTATTTGGGAACTGGCCAAATCTTATTCTAGTGGAATTATTCATTTTTGGTACCTGCAACTTAATCGCTTGTGCGCACACTATTTTGCGTATCACATAAACTCTTGCTTGCTAAATGAATTAAGTACAAGCCAACCAGTTTACCCCTTTCAAAAATTTTAAGAAAATTCTACATATGTGCAAAAAAGTACCTTTAAAAACTGAAATGTGTCCACTTTGACCCCAGCTAGCCATCGCCAGCTGACGGCAGTGTACCTTGAAGGCCGCATAGAAATATGAAAATGTTGTTTATCTTTTTCTTATTGCAACCTATAACTGACATTTAAAATATTAAATATATGCTGGATTACTTTATACTTTTGCTTTTGAATTTTTTAAATAGCAAAAAAGCAGCAAAAATGTGTTTCGGATGTGCACTAATACGAGCTGTATAATAGCTTGTCATCAGTTGAAGTAAAACATTAGAATCAAGATGGTGTCCTGCGCTGGTGGACGTTGATTGCAGGACATGTTCTTTCAGGCACGTTTTCAAACGGAAAAAGAACTGTTTCGAAATGTCAAGCATGAAAGTCGAGCGGACATCCTGTCAGCAATATCGTGCTCTCTCGCTGCAACTCTGCATACAGGGCTGGATGAATTTCCTATCTGCTCATTGCCTCGGCGGCTGAGCCGAGATATAGCCTATCGTCTGCGTATGAACTTGAGATAGCGAGACATTACCATCCATTCAATCCTACCGGGGAAATCTTGAAATTTTGTCGGAAATCCAATATGGCGGAAGGTCCTGAACCTGATTGGCCAATGCCCCGAAAAAAACAATAGACGTGATGTTGTTGGCAAAATATGAGAGTTATAGAAAATGAAGGACAAGTGATGTGCTACTTAGGTAAAGAAATGAGCATAACTTTTGATCCTGGCTGGATTTGATGATGGTTTTCGGACCTATAGAATACTAAGATCTAGATCTAAGTCATGTAGAAGTCTCAGATTTGGAGGATTACTATTTTGGAAGATACGGCTCATGGTCTTCAGAGGTACCTTCGGCGCCAAAAATGTCCTTCGGTTCAACTTTAAAATCTTGCCGTATCGGTGTTTCCGAACCGATTTGCATACTGTTTTTTTTAAATTTCAAGTTATTTTGGGTTGCTCTTACTGTCTCTAAAGTTAGTTGTTAATTGTTTTCAGGTTGCGACTGATTTTCTGCCATTTCATTTTCTCTGTTAAAATGGCCCTCTTAGGGCCTTCAACTTTCTTCATCATGACCAAAAAAAGTTGGTACGCCAAAACAAATTTATATATATATACGCACAAACAGACCTAAAAAAGATACTCTCAAAGTCTGACAATCCTCGCTCAAAGACAGCACTATTTAGCATGTTTTGCCCTGATTTTGGCCTGAGGTGCCTCGTTGCCAGATTGAGCCCCTGAAATGGAGTGGAAGTTATTATTTATGGTAAAGTGTTTGTTTTTGGTGGTCTCATATGCACTGTCAGAGGGCGGTCAGCCAGGAACAAATCTGAGCATGGTGACTCATCTATACTTTCTTAATGTCTCCATTCCTGTTTTTATTTATTCGTTTTACTACTCTGCATATGCCCTAAAATTATCAGGCGATAAGGTGTAGTATTTCAGAAGTCATAAACAAATTTGTGATATTTTGACATTGGACTGTTTTTTGATGCCCCAAGGCGGTCATTTAAAAAAGCACAAAAACTCAAATCCTGATTTCTCAGGATCCAAATTTCGAAATAAGCTGTTCTACGTCTTAAAATGTGCCTAATTATATGCACCTTATGATTTCGAACTAATTTCCAGTATTGGAATGCTGTTACAAAATATTTGAGGGAAAGTAAGAGATACCATGTTTCAGACTTATGCTGTTGAAGCGTGGCAGGCATGAAAACCCATCCACTTACCTTCTTAAATTCTTCTCAACTCCATGCAGAGTGGTAAATTGCCTCTTTCCTAGTTTGTATAGTTGGCACGAAACTTTCTTGAAAATTTTAGCTCATCAGAGTGAGTATTTCCAAAAATCTGGCCAGATAGGGATGCTATTTGGTATCGCTTTCTTGAGGGGGTTGTCGCGACTGACATTGCATGAGCTGACCATGTACTGTTCCAAATGGAGAGATACTTGGAGAAGCATAGATATCATCAACATACATGTGACTAATTTTCATGTCATTTGTATAATGTTAAATGAATTGGAACATGAAAAACGGAAAAGAATTTGTAAGTATGAATTTTCTCTGTCTCGGGCCATTGCGATTCCTGTGCATTCTCTCACCCCCACCTAAAATCTGAACCAAAGTAGTTCAGGAAATTAATTTTCCCACAGAGTTAGTACTCCGTTGGGAATAGAAGGAGTGCAAGTTGTAGCCAAAAAGGTTAAGTGGTTCAGATTTTATGACCATAGACATTTGCACAAAATTTCACTTTGTCGCCATCTATCTCCAAGCCTAAAGTAGGGGTTCCACGGACTGTGAAAATCCTATGAATTAAGGATACTGCAAACCCTCAGAAGTCATAACAGTTGTTAATCTTTAGTCAAGTTTTGAGTGTATTATAAAAGCTTTTCAAAATTTTTGTTTATGCCACGATTAGTCTCATCAGGTGGAAACCATTGGCAAAAGTGTCCACTAAAAAAGACCTGCATGCCACCTGCTGTGAAGCAGTAAACAGAAATGAAAAAATACTGAAATTTCAACATTCTAGAAGCTCTAAGTCCCCTCCAGTTTGTTTTTAGCGTACGGATTGTACATCAATCGAAAGATCTCTGCAGACTCTACGAAACGGTGTTGTCATTTTTCTTGTTTTTGACTTGATCAAAAGTTATGAGCGATTTAATTTGAAATCTTGTGATTTCACAAAAAAATTTCTGCAATTTTTGATATACAGAGCTGTAACTTTTGATTGCAAAAATATCTCGAAAAATGCCGACTCCGTTTTGGAGGTACACCATGTAGGTTTCACCTAAAGTTGGTTTGGTGAAAAAATAATGATCACAGGGGGACTTTGAGCTCTGCAGAGCCCTATGACTGTCTTTTCAAATATTCCCTTTGTTTTAAAGCAGCAGGTGGCAATTTGTCTCAAAACCTACAAGAAATGAAGCAGGTGCCTTCCATTGATGCATGGAACTTGCAAAGATTTCTTGCAAACGTTTCTGAATCAAATTAGAAGCCATTGAATAAAGCACTAACTGAGCCTTTGCAGTATCCTTAATCTTAGAAGTATGATTTTTTATATACCTCTATTCAGAACTTCATGGGGAGTTGTACTACCTTCCAGTAAACTGCTTTCCTCCAGGTGAAGCTTGAGTTTCAGACTATAAAGCGGTACAGAGAGCCAATTTTGCATTTTTTTCTTGTCTGTCCAAGGTGGAAAGTGATATATATCTCATCCCCTATGAAAGAGAGAAGGAATCAAGATATGGACCTGGTTTCTGTTTTAGAATAATCTCCTCCTGTAGACGGACTCAGAATGGGGTCAGTTGTCAAGATTGGTTGAGTGAAAGGGGGTCAAATTAAGGAAAAGCTGAGAATTTCAGGAATCAGGAGGGACTGAAATTTTGAGAATTCAACTTTTTGCAAATGGTTACGCAAAAAGTTTTATGAAACGCCATTTTACCGAGTCGTATGCAAAACAGATATCAGATGGTATCTACACCGGTAAAGATCCCGTAGATATTGAATTACCTCTGCAGCTCTCAGTGCTCAAGCCTCTGTATTCGAAAAAGATAATCAAATTATTCAACAAAATGACTTCAGTAGCAGGGAAATCAGTTATCCTTAATGGCTGGGAGAAGGCCGGAATCACAGACGGCATCGAACTAGGTAAGCCGAAGCTCCCAACTTTATAGATCCTTTCCATGACATAGATCCGCTTATAGGTAACGAAGAGGAGTACGACCTAGCAAAAGCAATCCAAAACAACCAAGATTGCCTATCAGAGGGTCTAACTTGTGTGCCTGTCAGTGACGACGAGGAGAGCAATTATGAAGAAGAAGGAGAAATGGAAAAGGAGGAAGGAGAAGAATTCCCTGATCCTGGAAACATTTTCGAGGTTTTAGATGACGAAGAAGACCTCTAGATTTTTACTTATTTGATACTTACCTTGTTGCAGCTGAGTTACTATTTTTGTCTCCATTTGTGTTACTATTTTGCTATTATGTTTACACCCAATACACTGTGTTTAGCAAAATCAGTCATTTTCTTGCTTTATTCCCACTTTTTGAAAATACCCAATTTAGTAAATCGCGAAATTTAATACACGCGAAACATGTTTCCTGGAAAAAATTTCGCAATTCGGCAAATTTGTAACACCTGTTTCTGCGCCTGGCCTGCAAGGCAGCCAGATACCTGTGATTAATCAGAATTCAAGGTAAAGTTAGTGTTTGTTTTGGCTTGACGATTCATAGAAAAGGGCAAGCATGCAGCATGTGATAACAAAAGACTAGATGTCTGCTAAACCTGCCTTCAAATTCGAAGAGCTGACTTGTACCGTGGGACTTAATTGTTGTGGTGTCCTTTTTTTGTAGATCAGATCTGCTCTGATTTCACGTGAGGCTGCTTTGGAGCATCAGTTGAAGGATGCTTTTCAACAACAGATTTCTTTCTTGGCTGCCGGAAGACAGTTCAACATTGATTCTGATGCTCGAATGGTGCAGAAAAGAGACCATGCTCGGTTAGTTGTTGAGAGAACTGAGCTTGAAACGGGAAACATTGAAGCTTATCTGGAACAATTGAAGCATTCTAAGGAATTGTTGGAATTCAGCTTCATTCAAGTAAGAAACCCAGCAGATGAACTGAGAAGAATATCCATAGAGAAAAATCTGGATGCCATCTGGCCTGTGATTAAGAAAGTTGTATATGTGCAACATTCAAGTCTCTTGCAGTGGGATAAGACATCCTTAAAATCTGCAAAGTTGATCACACCTAGCAAGGTTGGATTTTCATTTGGCGGTGGCCTGGCCGTGTCGTTGCCAATTCCTAACCAACTCTGCACAACATTTTCTATGAAAGTCCATGGTGCAAGTAAGCTTACTGGCCCGATTTACATTGCGGTGGTACCTCAAGGTGTTAGTGATCTAATTTTCTTAGAGAATGGCACAGTGAGCAATGCTCTACTCTGTTGGAAAGGTTGTACTTCAGAGGAAGGAATGATCAGTGGGATTTTGAATTTTCCTTCTCACAGGTGCTTCCTAAATGGTGAATCGGCACTTCTGAATGAAAAGGTTTGTGTTCTCGTAAAATGTGAAGGTCCTCGGAGACCGGTTTTAGCACTTGATGATATAGTTAGTGAACAGCTGCAAATTCTTCGTCCGTTTGATCATAGCGGCAAACCTCGCTTTGTTGAGTTTCTGTGAGCTCGTTGGTATAAACAGGTAGTACATCGGCGGAAGATGTTGTGTGCCAATTTGAATACCATAGTGAATGTATTCTGTATATACTGTATCTCACCCCAGTCACCAGACAGGCGTTTTGATTCTTTCTCCATGGACCGTTTGGGCCAAGCCTAATTTTGTGATGGAACAATTGTCAGTAATGAAATTTGGACAGATCATTGTGCTCGACAAAACATGTCACACAGTTTTTATTTCGAGACAAATGTTTGTGTAGGTTTTGAGATATTTAATCCAGTAGTCTTTGAGTCCAGCAGCTGCTATTGTGCCACTAATTGCGCATAGGTTCTCTGGCGTGTCAATCAAATTATCTACATTCGTTTCTAAAATACTCAACACTGAATCATTTTATTATTAAGTTAAGCAATATCGCTAAGATCCATTATAAAAAGTAACATAAGCTTTTGCATTACTAAGCGAAGAGCAATGCTTAGCAACAGACTCCAATGGCATGGTGAAAAGTTGGGAAAATCAGGATGGTAGCTGCTCTACTTAGAGAGGATATATCTTCAGAACTAAGCAAGGGTTTTTATGATTTTGATGTGAAATCCCATGTTTTGTTGTGCTCAATCATCTGTCAAAATTTCACTTTGACCATTGCTCCCCTTTTTTATGCTAAATTTTGCCAAATTCAAAGTACAAATTGTGTTGTAAAAACTACCCATTTCTTTGTGATACAAGGTTCGTTGGGTGTTTTTCTTCTGACAAACTCTTGTCCTACGTTCTCTTACATTTGAGTCATATGATTTAAGATTTATATTGTTAATTTGTTTCTGTGGGTTTTTCCTCCTGACTTCCGAATTGAATGGGTGGCTGGAATAAAGGGGGTTGATGGCAAATTACCTCATGAAAATAATAGGGATGGGTAAATAGGGGGGGGGGAAACCATGCGTATGATGCTGATAGTGGAAAAAAAGACCAAAATTACTTATAACACTAGATAAAAGATTGGTGATTTGAGGAATCTTAGTCTGTGCATAGACTTGTAATAGCACTATTATTTGTTTGAGTGTATTTTGAGTACCATTGGTTTGGAGGGAAAATTTGCAAAATGTGCACTGTAGAAAGCCTTGTAAAGCTTTGATCTTCATGGGTTTCTTTTTATGCAAATATCATGTTGCACATTTAATCCCCAAAACTTTCGGTGGGTAAAGTTTCGGAGAAAAACTTTTGGTGAAAGAACTTTCGGACATATTTCTTGAAATTGCGGACATAGATTTTGGATAAAATTTTCACGGCAATTTCGTTGGGACAAAGAACTTTGAGGAAATATGATGTCTTTCAAAGTTGGATGAGTACAAGAGAAAAATTTCTGAAGGATCAATCTGCTCATGTTCTCTAAACCTATTTTGATAATTTTTGTCATAAAGCCCAACATTGAATGTTGGTGGATTTGTTTCTTCAGCATTATCATCCTCTTCTCTTTTAGAATTTGTTCAATTTCATGTGATGAGTACTTGAAGCCACTCACTGCTTATCTTTCAATGCACTCACTAATGGTTGTGGTGTCAAATAAATTTTGAAAATGGACATTTCGCTGGAAACGTTTCAGCATTACGAACTTTTGACAAAGCAGAAAAAATATAGTTTTTCTACGGCAAACTTTCGGACATGTCTTCGTCATTCATTTTTAGATGACTTTAAAATGTCAAGTTGTCTTCACCCTCGACATTCTTTATATTGAGTGAGTGTAGCAGTTGGCAGTTGTTGACACATTCACCAGAGACTGTCGGAGATAGTGATCTCCGCCAAGTACAGTCAGGTGAGATAATGAGGAGTAGAACCCAAGGACCGGTAGCTCAGTTGGTAGAGCATGGGCCCGGTAAGCCCAGGGTCGCGGGTTCAAATCCCGCCTGATCCGATGTTTAACATCGGTACCAGGTCCGCCTGACTGTACATTAACGACACTAACTTTCCATCATCTAGTTTTTATGTGAAATATTTTTGTGTATGTGCTGGTATTGTCGGAATGAAAAATGCAGTCAGATTATAATTGTTGTTCTGTGGTCGTAAGGAATTGATAATATGAAGCAAAAATCTGTCCCTGATGGTGGAATCGAGTAGAGTATCAACCAGAGGCAGCCTGCTCGACTTACACGATATGCTCATGGCACTCTTCCTTGAAAAGAATGCTATAAAGCTTTTCCTATCTGCACGTCGAAATTTTGATGTGCTGTGCGAGAGATTATTCACGTGTCAAAAGCTTGCGAAGAGCTAATAGCCTGTTCTTCAGACTGCTTTAATTGCGTAACATCCCTTTCTGCATTGTACGGCACAACCTGCCAGGGTGACTTCCAAAAAACAGGCTTCTATTCTACCCACATATATTTTAAAGAAAACTCCAACCCAAAACTGAGTGACCCTAGCTCGAATTAAACAGCAGTTCTGTGATCAATACTGAGTTCTACTTCCTGTAACACACACTCTTCCGAACGAAATCGGGAAGGTTATCATTTCACTGTCAGCCATTACCTGCTTCTTCTTGCTGTCTCCTGCCACATTTCAAACTGCCATCATAAAAGAGCATGAGAACTTCAATGCATCTTTTGTGCTTGATATCTATAGATTACCTGGTTCAGGGGCGGATTGCGCAAATTTCAGATGTGTATCACACCTGTGAAGTAGTACTTAGGTAAGGAATAGCGAGGTATAGCACCAAAGGTGCCTCGTCTATTCAACTGGGGGTTCTAGGGCTTTCACCAAATGAGGCTTTCAAAAGCTACAGAATACCTAAAATTTACTCCATGACAATATAGTAAGCTGGGAAAAAGAATGT
>JAOBRC010024462.1:0-15699 GCA_027575255.1 Scolionema suvaense | reverse complement strand
TACATATTTCATAGGAGTACAAATGATTAGATAGACAGTAACAGGTTTCATGGGAGTACAAATGATTAGATGGACAGTAACAGGTTTCATAGGAGTACAAATGATTAGATGGACAGTTACATGTTTCATGGGAGTACAAATGATTAGATGGACAGTAACAGGTTTCATAGGAGTACAAATGATTAGATGGACAGTTACATATTTCATAGGAGTACAAATGATTAGATAGACAGTAACAGGTTTCATGGGAGTACAAATGATTAGATGGACAGTAACAGGTTTCATAGGAGTACAAATGATTAGATGGACAGTAACAGGTTTCATAGGAGTACAAATGATTAGATAGACAGTTACATGTTTCATAGGAGTAGAAATGATTAGATGGACAGTAACAGGTTTCATGGGAGTAGTAGAAGCATTAAAATGGAGCTGCTTGACGTCTAATCTTAATTATTTTTTAATGAAATCGATCAGGGGCAGACCCGTCAAAGATGACTGCTGCCACAAGAACTGAAATTGCAGCACAAATCAATATGATAACAATTCCTTTGGTCTATTCCTTGTTCATAAGACCAGGCCATTCTAGGAGAGTAACATTTGTTACTAGATAGCTCTTTGCCTAAAACTAGTTTAAATACCATGAATATTTTTTGCTTGGATTAAATAGCCATGCTGATGCATGCCAATGCAACATTTCAATTTGTCGCCCAGCAAAATTAAAGGCACAGTTTAAAACCCATTACTTACTTGATTGTTTCGTAGTAAAATTGATACTGGTTTTAACACCACACCCGGCAACAGTGCATCCAGCAAGTACACATTCATGATGTGTATAAGGGTGTAAATCGGAAAATTTGTATCTATACTTTGTTTCTGTAGTGGTATTGACCAAAACAATTGAAGAAGAAACAACACCGTCCATGCCATACTTCCATAATGTCACTTTATAATAGAGTAATATTCCATGAACATATAAAGGATCGATTGGCTTCCATGACACAGTGCCAATAAAACGGTACACATTAAACACTTTAACTTCTGAAGGAGGTGATGAGGGCTCTGAAATAAGAAAAAGTAATATACATATGTTTGGTAATAGATAGAGAATTTTATTGAGCATTCTCCACAGAACGAACTGAGCTTTCAAGCTTAATCTAGATAAAAACTCTACGTACACAATACATCTAACAATCTACATAGTATCTCTTGTAATTAGTTTCCATAGTATTTCAAGACAGCACATCAAAAGAAAATACCTAAGCAATAATCTTCATTAATAATTCGGAGAAACGAGGAGCAACAAATAACTATTATGCAGAATCGACTTTGTAAAAAAAGAAGAACAAGAGATAATGTTTTGGAACCATTTCCCCAGATTTACTAAGTACGCATGATATCAGACAATCAATGAAATTAGTGTACTACTACGATGAAGTAATGAGCTAAAGTAGCAATGTTACAAAACTTTGATGATACTGCTGCAGAACTGATGCATGTCATAAAATTGGCTGTGCATCATCAAATTATACTCACCATCCTCTTGTGTTTGTATAAGAACATCAGGAGCTGTGAACGGACCACCTCCTACTGATGTGTACGCTTGCACAGAAACATTGTAGATAGTGAATTTTCTCAGTCCAGATATCTCAGTACGAATTGTGGACATTTGAGCGCTCTCATTTACACTCTCATTGAAAAACATAAGATCAAGATCAACAATTGCATCTTTGGGAATGAGCAAGTCTGAGTTGATGAAATATCGAACATTGTATCCTCTCAGTATGCCATTAATAGCCTCCTGTGGAACAGGGGGCTGCACTGAAAGCCACAATGACGTGCTGCTAGCTGATCCATTGCCATTTATAACAGGAGCAGCACCAGGAACTACAAAAGAACATAAGAAAACGTTTGAAGAAACATTCAACAGAAAAGTAGTTCTAAACATGCTTGAAATCTGCTGAGAACAGAACTTGCGTCAACAAAACACAACAATTGTGTGCAAAGTGATGGATAGACTCAACGTTATTAAAAAGAGTGTGCTGAAAAGAATGCAGCAAAGGAACACAACAACAAAAATTTTGAACCGAGTTAGAAAGTTCTTTTCACAGATCTTGCGTCTTCAGACAGTAGATTTAGAGAGTAAAACTGCCCAGGGTAAAACAGACATAAAATCCACATCTTCTCAATCAAAAAAGTTTAGCTAAATAAAACCATCAACACATACCATCTTCAGCTGATCTGCCGCACGCAATCTCTGACAGTGGTCCTTGACCTGCAGAATTATGAGCTAATAATACAACACAAGAATTGGAGAATTTCTCGACTTCAGTTACATGATAAGTGGACACATCAGGGCTGACAACGAATTCCTTTACGTTTCCAGTGGTATTGTACTCACATAGTGTATTACCAGCATGCAGTAGATCTGATATATGTTGAGCAGGAGCAAGAAATAATGATACAAATAAAATTGGTCCATGCTGACAATGAACAGGTGTCTCCCACCAGCTTACAAGAATCTCTGAAGGAAATTTGAACACAGCTCTAACAGAGATATTGGTAGGTGAGCAAGTTGGTGGGTCTATTGCTGTACGAAACATCCTCGAGCGAGAAGGAGGGCCACAACCAACCTTTGTACATGCTTGCACTGTTAGGTTGTACCACGTATAAGGTCGTAACCCATCAAGCACAGAGACTGAAGGATGTGTTGTAAAATGGTATCCAAAAGTTGGAGCACGTGAACAGTTAACATAGGCAAAATCAAAATCTTCCGGAAGGGCATAAGGATCCCACAATACATCAGGTGATGTTGCATTTCTTGCCAAGCAACCATGACAACTTGTGTTGAAATGCTCTGAAAAGTCTACAGGTTCCACATCAATGATATACTCTCTCCCCCCAAAATAGAATTGTTGAGCAGCGATACTAGCAAGGAAATATGTAATGATACCATCTTCTTGCTCAATAGGAATGGCAGACACTGTCAGTTTTATTGATGAGCTAGTAGTATCGGTAAGACTGATATTTTCAGGCCAGCCACTTGGAACTAAAACAGCAATTTGAATTAACTTGTAACACCAAAAACAGGAACATGCAACCCCGAAAAAGATCAGGAATTTTTTTCATTGTTCTTGCAATGCTTTCCCAGGTCTCAAAAATAGAAGTAAAACAATTAATAACTGTCAATCAATAATAAAAGTTACTGTCAACCAGACTGTCTTTCATACCGCTTGACTGCCCAATACAGAATCACGCGAAACTGCCTCACTGGAAATGCCTATGAAAAAAGTGCACTGTGGCGTACGTACGTGTAATAAATGACCAAAAAAAGGGCACGGGGAGTGCAGTACTGAAGAAAGCAAGAGACAAAGGCTCTCACCCCTCTCCCATCAACAGGGACTAGGTCTGATGTTGAAATTAATAGTATAACCTTATAGAAAACTGATGACATTGTGTTCATTGACAATTGGCAAAGAACAGCAATGACTCAGAGACTCAGCACAACTTGAGAAACAACAAAAATCTCCAAAATGATGATGCTAATGGCAGAATTATTGCAAAGCATGGTAAGGTTTGAACAAATCTAGAGGCAGGATAATTGCCATCAGCATTTTTGATTTTTTTTGTTTTGTTTTTTGGCTAATATTTGATTGTACACAAGAAAAGCGCCGGATTCATATCTTAGCAAACATCCGTTTCCAAATCATCAGATAACAGTTGGAAAGAAATCAACCAATTTAATTTATAAATCATTAGGCAAAGAATTCATCATACAGTACCTACCTGACTCTGATGTAAGTGCACATATTTCGACAGCCTTCCCAAAGCCTTGAGCAGTACGTGCTCCAACCTGCACGTGGTACCAGCGAAACGGATGTCTGGCAGTGACAAGCACAGAAAAGTTTTGCTCAGAAACAGTCAAGCTGAAGGTACTATCACCGCTTATTAAAGGCTGCTGGTGTTCGACAACCTCAACAAAATAGCCACTTAAAGTCCAGTCATTCCAGATATCTGTGTCATTAATAAGAGGCTGCCACTGTAGTGCGATTGTTTTATGGCTCACAGATACATTGACCAGATTAGGTTCCTTCTCAGGCACTGAAAAAACACAAAACGCAACACACAAACATGACAATCAAAAGAGGCTGTCTCCGATAAAACAGGTAAAAAACTAACTTTTTGACTGATTTGTGAAAAGTAAACCTTGAACTGCCAGTCGTGCAAACATCAAACAATCCACACCAAAATGCTAGCTTTAACACTATACAAGCACTTTCACACCAAATATGCTCAATGCTAATTTTAACAGGTAGGCTAACTACAAATACTTTCATGGAAAGCTGTGTATATTTTGAGTGTAATAGAACTGCAACTGAGCTGATTGGCTCCTAACTTTGAAACGTTTTGCAGGCCTTTTGGTCAGAAGACCAGAAAAAATCGATCTATACCCACTTTCTGTATATCAACATGTGTTGTTCACTTGAGTTGCCTAACCGTACAACGGTTGGACTTCAAAAAAAGGTACTGATGAAAATATTCAATCAACACGTATTTAATGAATCTATAGCCCAAACTTTGGACCTTCGCATAGTCAGAGGCATATGCTTCAGAGTTTGGGATTTTTATGTCCCGTCGGCACTGAACGGGCTAAACCAGGATAAAATAGATGTGATGCAGTTGCCAAATTCACAAAGGTAACGACAACTATTGCAAACACATTCAATGGATCTACTCCCTCAAAACATCAGAAACGATCTTTTTGGAACTGCTGTTAAAAGTAATCACAACTAGAAGGACACATGTTTACTGTCATGACGTGCAACAGAATCAAATCATAGAAGAATGCAAGGAGCATAGAGAGTTACAGTCATGCCACAAGTAGCCAGGCAGCAGGACACAGTATAAACGTTACAAAAAGAATCTTCGACAAAGAAACCAACCACTCGATTGTGCAAGGAAGAAGGGCGGGGGGTTCATAAAGAAAACTCAAAAAACTGCATACCGTAATTATCTGAATGAGCTACCTTTCAGAGGGGGCGCTCATTTGAGGGGGGCGCTCATTACAAAAAATGCAAAATAGGTACTAGTAATAGTAAATAGACAAAACAAAATACACTGGCTAAAACTCTATATCTATTTCCCCTTCTTCATTCTTTCCGTTTTAGTAAACTCCCTTATTATAAAAAGCAAAAAAGAATATCTGAGTGCAGATAATTCTTCCCATGCTCGTCATTGTTACAAACTATCTGAGTGAGCGCCTATGCCAATCATACATTACAAGTTTCCAAATGAGCGCCCCCGTCCTTGTTTGAGGGGGGGCGCTCATTAAATGCCTCAGTTGTCAAGAGGGGCGCTCATTTGAGGCGGGCGCTTATTTAAGCCGGGGCGCTCTTTCAGATAATTATGGTACCTGACATTGTTCAAAACTTATCTGGGCATTTTCTTGACAAAAGAAAAACACAGGCCGAACTGACGTCAGCTATAATGCCTGTTCAGGCGGTTGAAACAATAAGGAAAAATGCTGCGACATGCCTAAATGTACACTTTTTCAGTACAATGCCATGAAGGCTCACAGCACCATCACTATTATGCTTCCGAAATTCTAAATGACTTCCTAGCATGACTTGAGAGGCTCAAAAAGTGTATAAAAGCCCAAATCCGCACAAGGCAAAGAAAACATCAGCAGGGTGGCCAGCAACATCCAAGAAATAAATTCCAGCAGTTTTCCAGGAGTACTCCATGGGATTTTTAAGAGTTTTCCAGGAGTTCCTAATAATACGCACAGCATACTGCAAGCATGAAAGAAAACGACAGAGCAGCACAACTGTAACAAGTGATCTTAGTACTAAATATAGTCTAATTATCACAGGTTCTTGAATAAATACTTACCAGTTCACCAGATTTGAACAATGAAAATCAATGCTATGATTCTGCTGTATTTATACCACCGCAGATATTAAGCTTCAACTAATCAGAATCTTGGGAAAACAATAGTAATTACTAAGCAGTATATAGCAAGCCATAAGACAATAACAAAGTATTTTCAAACGAGGCATTCACTGAACTTCCATTTAATGGTAAATAAGTTAAGTTCTGCCACAGAATAAAATCAAACAGTAACAGGAGTTGAAGGATTCAAAGGTTTCAAGGTAACTAAAACTATTCTTTGAATACCTATTATTTAGACAATGCCATTGGAAGTAAGTTAGAAAATAAACAACCAATAACAACATGTTAATGATTGCCTTAAAATTCAAGACTAAACATGACACCAACTTTCAGCCCCATAATTCCGAGTGTATTTCACACTCAGAAAGCAGAAAGTTGTTGCTATGATAAGTTGTATCATTAACATGTCGCCATTTTGTGTGTTTCCTTCCTTACTTGAAGAATTTGTCTGGTTGTAATGTTTTTTGTTGTTCATTACCATTTCTAATAACATCATTAACACTGGAATACATATAGCAGCCAATTGTCATATCCTTCAGTTATTGCAGATGCAGTTGCAAAACATAGTAGCAACCTTTACCATCCAAAACCAGAATGTAAAGGAGCATTCACAATTTGCTTACAAAATGATCTGCAAGCTTAAGGCTACTGCTAACCCTCGGAGAGCATTTTTTTCTTGAGCCTGTTATTCACTTCAGGCAAGGCTCTGTGACATCATCTGGAGATAAATACATGAACATTATACACCTGGTTCATTTCATATGATTTCGGCAATATTCGAGATTTTCTTTTGTTCTTGAGCTATGGGCCTACATTCCTGAAATTCCTGACATTTTTTCGAGAGTTTTGAATATTTCAACTTAATTCGCTTATAACTTTTGATCTAGGCAATTATAGAGAAAACACCGACACCGTTTTGTAGGCCCTGTTATGATCTTTCGAACCATGTACAATTTGTCCAGGAAAATATAACTGGGAGGGACTTAGAGCTCGTAGAAAGTCAAAAATATCAGCTTTTCCCAGTTTCGTTTGCTGCTTCGTAGCAGGTGGTATGCAGGTCACGTCTTACTTTCGGCTCTTTCAAAAGCTCGCCACCTGGTCTCAGAAAAACATACACAAGAAACAAATTGGAACAATTTACTGGTTAGCTGTAATGTGCAGCTGAGTTCAAATGGCAGAAATGTTTTCCGAGGGTTAACAGTATCCTTAACAACAGGACAAATCTATTATAGCAGCAAAACAATAACAATCTTAAATCACCCATCATAACAGCCAAACTCACTAAACATGCTTGGTTGGTACTAGCTACACAATCAAAAACAATTCTCTGGCACAAAAGAGACTTTCATTCATATTCTCCAACAGTTCTCTATTGATACAAAATTCTTGTCTTGCCTGGCAATTGAAGAAAAGCTAAAAACAAGCCCAAAGATTTCCCAGGAATTCTTCTATTACATAGGTGATTTCATACATCATAATCTTAAAAATCAAAAGTCTCTCACAGGGTGAAATGAGAGAAGCCTACATTTCTATTAATGTTCAACCATTTGAATAAAGCATCATACTTGAATATCAATTCACACTACCTTTTGTCCGAACGATTCGCAAAGGTGAAGAAAGAGGGGGCACAGCAGGAAACCCAGTGATCACTGTATTGCATGATAATCAAAATGACAGCCGCAAAGACTGAAAAATATATCGTTTAAGATGAAGGTTGGCGACTTCGAGACCTGCCCCAGCCATTCAGGCTCCCACTATGGGACAACCACCACAAACATAGCAGTTTAAGAGGCACTGACATCCTTGGAACCATCAGGAAGATGACAAATTCAACTGATGGTGGTTATCTGGTACATGCCCCTGAGTAAAAAATGAAACCATCTGCCCTGATGTAATTCCGCATAAAACTGTAGAATTCACTAAACTTCCATTTACTCAAACCATCTGTGAAGGCGAAAAAGAGGTGGCACTGTAATACGGTAAATTTCGAGAGGCAGCGTTCTTGGATTTCTGTAATAAAGCTGCATTATTGCTTGGCAGAGATTCCATGCTCCCTTCATCAAATGGCTTGCCTTCCCATGATTTTCCAGATCTTTCTTTTGTGTTCACAAGATAATATCAGCAGTTTTTAGAAATCTGTGGAATAAAATCGCTTAAAATTTGCATCGTAGCAAATTATATACTAAATCAGCATTTTTTCGTGGAGAAACAAGAAATTTTCTACTGCTTCATGAGGGCATCACAGTATTCTCAACGGTCCTGGGCAAAATTGTATTGAAAGATACACTTTTCCGAAAGTTTGTACAAGGCGCAAGGTTTTGAGTAATTCTTTCAATAGTTTAAAGAAACATATATTGTTACTGTGGAGTTCATAGCTGCGACAGTGGTCAAGAGCATCATTGACGGGCAACACCTGTAATGCAGCCAGCCCTTAAGCCAAGTTTACCTAGTGACACTCAGAAGTCCTCACAGGGAAAGCCAGACACTGAATTAAGATGTTAACCAAATTCAACGCAACCACGCATAGATGTTCGTCTTTCTGACCAGCTCTACCCAGAAACCTGCTACGAGCACGATGATGTAGGTCAACGGAAACCAAGCCAGACACTGAAAAGTGACATCACACCAAAGAAATATCCAGTGAGAACATGGAATGCAGTGTTCTCCAGGCAAAAGCTTCATGTTTTCCAACGTTTACAGCTATGTCCAACTGAAATTGATGGCCCAGCATCCAGTATAACCTCTGGCAAACCCACCATGCTACAAAAGTACACAGCAAAACAAAACCCAGGACCAGGAGTACAAATGCACAGAGAGCATCAAACCTGCAGTATATCTGTGAATGTTACACTGGGAAGGCTTACCACATGGTTTCACCCTTTCAATCTCTAGACCATAGCGAAAAGAAAAAGACTTTTCTTTTTACCATGTCCAGACTATCAGAATTAAGAAAAACAAAGGCATTTGGTATTTTCTAAACTATTTGGAAAATTTGAATCACAAAAAAAATAAAATGAGAGAAGCAAAAAAATATTTTCTAGAAAACGAATTGTTCCAGGAGTTTTGCAGGAGATCTTGCAATTTTTCTATTTTTTCCAGGAGATTTGCAGGAGTAAATCCATTTCCAGGAGATTCCAGGAATGCTGGCCACCCTGCATCATCTAAATTCAATGAGCATGGCAAACATGCTCACAAACCAGGAAAATCACAGAAGAAAAAAACGCCTAAGTAAGAGCTAGGCAACACTGTCAGTGACGCTATAGATTCAAACTGACTCCATGGCAAGGCTGAGAAAGCTGATTGCACAGTATTGGAATTAATTAGAAAGAAACTTTGATTGATTGTCAACATACACTTACCCCCTGGAGCTGTTCTGCATTCTACAAAAGCATAAGGACCATACATTGAAGGCCTGCCAGCAGCAACACCGAGCGCGTAAGATGCAAATGCCTCCAATCCATCTATGATCCGTTCGAAATCACCAGCCGGATTGCCACCAGGTGGTAAAAAAATTTCTTCTTTCGCATCAATCCAATCAGGATTGTCGATTTTTGTGTAAAACTCAAATTCACTCCAAATGCGAACAAGTGATATTTTATAGAGAATTTCATTTGCATTCCAGTACTGCTTTTCCAGAGGTGTCCACTTAACTTGCAACGTAGTTGAGCCTACAGTTTCACAAGACACAGAACGGGGTTGAAGATCAGGTGCTGTTTAACGAAAAAGAAATATAATTTTATCACAGCTGCAAATGCCATCAGAATATCCAAAGTTTGAAGGTATTAATTCACTATAACAAGATAAGTGAGTGGTCGATTCACAAGATGGCATTAAGTCCATTCCCCATAATGCTAGTGAAAAGAATTACTAAATTCTTAGCAAATGTGAAAAACACAGCTATAAGTGAGGCACATTCCACATAGAAGCAAGTTCTTTCCCGGATAAAATACAGTTTAGTCTCTAAAAGCGGTCAACTTCAAATAGCCGCTACCTCCGGATCAAGGCCACTAACTTTCAGTCCAAAATGCGTCCCATTCGTTTTCCTATAAAGAGTGCCTCTGAAAAGCGGCCTCCTCCCAATAACTTAATCAGCCACCTGCTGCAATCCCAAATGAAATAAAAAATAAAGGAAGTTCCCCTCTAGTGGCGGCCAAACATATAGTGTTTTATCTGAAAACATCAGATGACTTTGCAAAGTTTATTGCTAGGGCATACATTTTGTCCTGACAAAAGACTACTTTGTACAAAAAATGTTTGATTTTACCCATACTTCAATAAAATGTCTTTATTATGAGTCTTGACCTTCTGTAAACGTCTGAAAAGCAACCACCACCCAATAACTAAAAGTGGCTGCTACTATAAATTCGACTCTAGAAGAGTTCCATAACCATGATGCATTTCCTTGACCTCTACAGCTGCAATTGAGATTTGGCAATACAAGCACACAACAAGTTCACGACGCTATAGTAAGGTGCTGTATGAGGATTTACTTAGATTATCAGATTATCCACTTTACATGGTCTAATGCCTAGAATACTCACAAATCTTATGGTCTTCTGCTAGAGAAATATTTATGTCTAACGATGGTATTCATACATACAGCTTCAGTGAAATCAGCAAAGTTCCATCATGTCCAAGTAATTCTAGGAGTACTTCTGCTGACTGGTAGTAGCAAAAATATCAAATGTTTGACAGCGGGTTATTAGCACTCATGAAGTTTAAGTAAGGCAAAATCACATTTAGTTTCAGGAATGCAGTTGATAAAGCTTTATTTTAATGGTATAGATTGAGGCATATCAAATTAGCCATATTTTGGATGAAAAGAGCCTGAAAATTAGATAAAATCCACATTTTTCTTGGGGAATGGTCTTTTAATGCAAACAAGCCACAATGAGTGAACTCTCACAAACTTCATTGAGAATCTTTGCGCTAGATCAAAGAAAAAAATAAGACGAAAGCCCCAAGATTCACACCGTAAATGACAAAAAACTGATGAAATGTTCTTGACACATTTTGAAACAACCCTGAAAATAGTCATCAGTGACATAAATTGCAACCTGAACACTGAATAACATATTCCGAAGATATCACGCATGGCTCATAACATAAGTTATGTTAAACATATCAACAAGATAAAACACAGTTTTTATCAGCACAAAGCTTTTCCACTAAATGCCATCATCAGGTGCTACAGAGTGACACAAACATCTCAAAAAGTCCTATATATACTATTCTCTACAAAGATTTGGGGCAATAAACTTAATGGCGTAAAACCAATGTATTTCATATACACTTCTGAGTAAAACAGCACTGATCTTGCAATGCTCAATATTAAAACTAATGACTTCCAATAACTCATCACTAAAATAGAGGTATTCATACATGTGTTTTCGGTCACACCATTTCTAAAGAGAGTCAAGAGCTGAATTCAATTTGATCATTAAGGTTTGGTTTATGTACAGCAATATAAAATTGCTTCTAAGTACTTTCTCTTTTTACTATTTGATGGTACTGGGCAAATAATGGACAATTTAAAGGAGTGGGTGTTGTTGTTCAGAAGATGATGTGCTGGTTCGGAATCTTTAGTAGGGTTATCATGTTCCTCAATCTGGCTATCACATTACGTTCTGTTTCACCCATGTATGATGATCCACATGAGCACACGCCTTTGCAAATCATACATGACTAGTATTTGTTTTTATCTTTGAAGTTGAAAAGAGTGTGAACTTTCTTGGTTTTCCATTTTATCATGACTTCATATTGATTTTGGGTGAAGATATTGAACTTCTTCATTAAGTGGGCAGAAATCTTTTCATTCTTTTCGCAAAAAGGAAGTTCAATCATAAGAAACATTCTCTCATCAAATAGAGCAGGAGGGATAATTGTTTCTTCAGGCGGATCAAGGAAGTCCCTGATTACACTATTCACAAAACTCAATGGCAATTCAGCTCGCCTAAATTTGTTTCTAATCCGTTCTACATATTTCTAAATCAAGATCACTCCTTACTTTCTTGGCTCTGCGTAAATCTGCTCTTACAACATTCCGTTTGTATTCTTTGGGATCTTGGAGGGCCAATGCATTGGTGACGTTTACTAGGTTTTCTGTGCCCGCATGTATTATAGGAACCATCAACCATAGGGATGAGTCGGGTGTCAAGAAAACAAGATGGGGGCTACTTCAGAGGCTAAATTTATTCTGGGAAGGTGTTCGTTTATTGCCCAGTTCAGTTATCCTCAGCGCTCTTCGTCCTTCTACAAAATATATCATCTACAAATCGTTTGTAAAATCCAGGATTGAAAGGACACACAACTTCATTATCTAAACGAGCCTTATGAATACTTGCTAGGGTCAATCACAAGGGGCTATCCATTGAACATCCATCTACCCTCACGATTTGCCGCAAAAATATTTGGAAAAGACCCTGAAAATGGCCACTTTCTGTTGTAAACTAGCACCTACAAGCTTAATGAGATTTTCCGGACGCTCTGAAGAATTACACCAAACATGACCAAAAATGGTAACAAATTTTGGACGTAAATTGCCACACGCAAACCTTGCAAGAGACATAGCATACGGTTCATGACATATGCAGAGCTGCTCCTAAGAATCAGATCAAAAATGATGAAAATCTGAAGAACAGTTTTTGACATAGTTAGGAAAACTTGTAAGACTGGTGTATCTGTCAGTTGCATGCTGGATGACTTTCTCTATTTTAGTTATTTGCTGATAGGTTTCTAGAAATGGTGTCAAAATGTCCACTTTACCGGTTGAAACCATATATATTAGTTTTATTTTCTGGGTGCAGAAGTGGTAAAAGCTTCAAATATTGGTGGGGTGAGTGAGATAAAATGTAAGCATGTTGGTTCATGTATGCTCTGTATGGTATCCATGCTTTGAAAACTTATGTTGCTAGGTCACATCATGTTTGTGCCAATGAAGTAAGTCAAATGTCTAACAACTGTTCGTGTTGGACTTATGGGCTGTAGATATGTTGGTATATTGCACAATCCATCACATGTGAGTCCAGGATGATGTCAAATTACTACGCATCAGTCTAAGTATCAATGGAAACTAGTACCAAAGTATTCTATATTCATTCTGTGTTCAAAGTTCATATCTACAGCAGTTTCTCTGGTGTTTTTGATGCTGGATCCTAACGATGGTGGTGTCAAGTAATCCATCGAAACTTTTATTAAAATAAGAAAGAAGTCTTATCATTTAATTTACAATACAAGCAATAAACGAAAACTTACCGCTACTCCATGTAACACCCCTCAGATCAAACACAGCACTTCCATAACCTTTCCACGATATGGGAACAATTGTAAATCTGTGTTCCATCATAGGCTTCAGCCATGTTATATTTAAGACTGATCCACTGCGAACAATAACTGTCTTTTCAAGATCCTCAACCTGTTCTAGCAGGGCTGTTCCGACAGTAGTCACATGAAAGCCGTACAAGCATGCCGATGGTTCTGACTCGACATGAAACAAAAACGCTTTGCTGGTTGGATGCCCATAAGGGAATCGTTGGTCTACAATTTCCGTAACAGTTAGCTTGTTGGTGAAGACTGAAAAGATGATTTACAAGCATAAGACAGAAAAACACAAGCAATCAAAAAAATAAACAATTACTAGAAACCAAAAAGACCATCAACATAAACAATTCGAGAAATAGTACTTCGTTCAATTTGTCCAGTCCAAACAAAAGTTCCCAAATATTAAGTGGAATGCAAAAGTAATCCAAGGTACTGCGGCAATAAATGCCCACAGTTGCAGCCAGTGAAAAATAGGTAATAGAAGCTTCTTTAGAGCAGTTTACAATTACTACCTAGAAAGATACTGGATACTAATATTGCGCTGGAGACATTGATTCAGGACTGAGTTTCTCATCTAAAGCACAGAAAAAGACCTTTCGCTACTTTACAGAGCAAAAGGAGTGATAACTTTAAGGAGCGGGTGATCAGCATAAAAATCATGCGGGCAGAGTGTAAGATGCGGTACTAGGGCACATAAGCTAGAAGCAGGCAGTGTGAACCCCTCTCAAAGTCATAGAAAACATTTTGTAAATATTTTCACCAACATGGTTCTAAAATCATTTTATGACAGTTAAGCCTCACTTGAAAAAGAATGAGTCCCATCTGCACCCAATAAAAAATGTTAACTTTTCATTGTGTCTGAAAACCTCAGCAAAAAGATGGAGGGAATAGGAAAATTTTCAAAAGTGTGGGAGGGGTATGAGAAACCTCTCCACAGAACAGCAAGATTCGCTGCAGACCGCTCTTAAGTGGACGGACGGACGGAGAACATCTGTTAGAGGAGGGCATGCCACTTCTTCAATAATATAACAAGGAAGATATCCAATCATGCTTAACCATGCATCAGTACCAAAAAACAACCACAGGATCTTTGATCAACTCATCTTATGGACTTAAGGAGCTATTCTGCACAATGACAATCTTTTAGGATGTGAGGGAACACAGTTATCCGACCATAGTTTCCACCCCCTCCCATCCTAGATTTGGGCAGGGGGTGTGCAACCTTCAAATAAATGCTTAATTGTGAGTAGAGCTAAATCTGGATTTGTGTAGGGAGTCAAAGAGTATGGCGGGGGTAAGTCACATAGATAGATACCATACACTATAATTAACTTTCTTTCATGTGTATCACTACCTGTTCATATAGATGTTCTTTGGTTCATCTTGCATCGATGAACTTTATTACTGCAAATCTGATAGTTCTTTGATATAAATTATGCCCTGGTTTTAATACTCAGGCTATGACATAATTACGTTTATGCTTTTAGGTTTATGTGGCATAAGGGTTTTTCACTAGTCTATCATTAAAAACCTACTATGCTTTCTGAGTCCTATATATATAGTCAGAGCTTCTTCTAGTGACTATTGTTTACGACCTGTCTTTATCAAAGCATTGAGATTAGAAACCTCCAGTTGACTACAAAAAAACCTTAAAGTGTTTCCATTTCATTTGTTTGACTTAGTCATACTTGATACCAATTTCCATTTTAAGCACGAAAGTTGTGGCAGAACTTAGAAAATGAATCTCTCTACAACAACTTTGATCTGTAGGTATGGGTCGCATCTGAGACACGTATGTTGGAGGGGGTTAATAACTGCAAGGGGAGGGCATTTTCTAGGGGCGAAACTATGTTGACAAGTTAGAAACCAATGGAGTGAGATATCCACTGCAAAGATGAGGAGGGACCACAGTGCAAGATGGAATACAGAGATTTGCATCATTCATGTGAAGCAATTTGGATACAACCGAAGCCTGATCAAGTTGTTTGCTGTCGAAACCATAGTGTTTAGTATCAATTTCAATAGAACAAACCATTATGAGTTGCTCAACCCTTCAGTACATGGGGGGGGGGGCGGATTCCGCCCCCCATGGTGGTTTTTTTGCGATAAAAATCTTTTGGGGAAAGCTACTTGCACGAATTTTGTTGACTTTTCCTAAAATTTACCTGGGAAACTTTTAAAACAAACCGCAAGTCGACACCTGCTATACTTTTTGAGTTATAGCAACATTCTGGAAGGCGATTGTGGCATAAAAATGAGGCAAAATTGACAAAAAACAAGGAAAATTGCCATTTTTACGATGTTGGAGGTCTTAAAAATACTTCAAACCCCAGAAAATCACTCAAAACATGAGTAGAAATGGTCCTAGTAAGACTTAAACAAAATTCAGACTCAATAAAAAAATTTCAAAATTTTCATGAAAATTTCTCT
>JAOBRC010023351.1:0-15702 GCA_027575255.1 Scolionema suvaense | reverse complement strand
TCACACCAAATTTCAGAAAAATTCATTGAGCGGTTATCCGGGAAAATGCGTTGGTGACGGACGGACGGAAGGACGGAGGGACGGACGGACGGAAGGACGAGGCATCATTTTATAGGACTCTTCCACTAAAGCGGGAGTCCAAAAATTCAGACATTAAGCTCCTGCCATACCTGGACAACAGGCTTATTCCTAAGCAAATTTCTTTAATTACCCGACTAGCTAACATTACTTTAAAGTATGTGAAATGCTTGACTACAAAAATTTGAATAAATATCACGTCGACAGTTGGATTCGCAAACCACAAAAATGCTTCGTAAGGTCCAAATTATGACATAAAAGAACATGTGGACGTACATTTACATCAGGCCCAAACTCTGCCACTGAACATTTTAGGATGTCAGTGAGCAGACATATGGCGGAACGTCTACACAAAGTGAGAAAAGTGTAGTCATAGCAAATTCGATCATGACATAAGTCACAAATTGCAGTTAGAGCGTGCAAAAATACAATGAGCATTCCATTTCAGGTGCAAAAGTGGATAATAGGAAACCATCACTATGTTCCTTTTGTAAGTGCTAAGTTAGTAGAGTTTGATTATGTATTAAGGTTGTTTGTTTGGAAAAGATGTCTCATTTTTAACAAGTATGATTGGTAGTTATGGTCAATTTCAGCGTTTCAAGAAAACAAAAGCTTAAAGGGATCCTCCGACAAAAAATCAACATAACTTGATCGGAAAGAATGGAAATAATGGAGATGGAGACTGTTCTCGCTTTTGTCTATAAAGCACTTGAGTGTTTAGGTCACCTGAGACAAAATTCAATGTCAACATGCAAAGCGTGAGCTGGACAGCAATGGTGGACGGCATTATGAATGCTAATTTATGCCCTTATGTATATAAATTGGCGTTATTATTTTCCATAGTCACTGGAACCAGCCGGCAAGAGTCGCTAGCTTGTTGCTCCTCTGAAAAGCAAGAAAATAATTCACCAAATAATCTCTTTTCCTCCAAACTTTCTTTCACCGTTATTCTTCATCGATGACCATCATCCACAACTGAGCAAACCCATGAGTTGGGATCATTCCCGCAAACGTGACTCAGCCAATCAGTACTCTTTCTTTGACATTTTGTTTTGTTTTTGCAAGTCTGAAATGAATTAGATCCGAACTGGGAATGACCAATACACCAACCAAGATTTCATTACTGTTTTTGCATGATGGGGATATCTAGAGCTGCACGTGAGCTATTCAACAGAAGGCACAAACTACCTCCTTCTAGCCGTTACGTTAGGGCATCTCCAAACAGAAACGTACAATCATGCATTATAGATCTGACTCGCAGTCCGAAAAATTGTAACATCTGCTCTACTCTTCATTTGAGTTCATAATCAAGCAGACTGCAGTTCTACATCAGATGCGAGTCACTCTGTGGAGAATACTGTAGTAGTTACAAGGACTGTGTCTATCTACAGGAACCAAGATGCAGCTAGCTATCGACGTTGTAGAAAGCAAGTTGGTTGCAGTTGAAAATGCTTACCTTCGAGTCTGCTATGAATGAAAAATGGTGCAAATCTTATAATTGTCAGAAACAGGTATAAGATCCTTTGCATTGCAAGCTTTCATGCTGCACGATAGTTAGGTATTATTCACAGCTCTATTTGCCACGTTACTTTCTTCGGTCATCATAACTATCACGTGACCAGTTAACTTATTTGCGTCACATATTCAGTGAAGCTTCCTTCCCAATGGAGAAGGAAGACAGGGAAGCTTGGCTATAAAAACGTGTTTTACTGACATACAGTGGCTTTTGGATGGAAGTTCCTGCGTTTTCTACGATTTCATAACATAGTAAGTTTTTACAGCCCAACTTACGTTTTTTTCAGGGGATTCCTTTAACATGCCATATGGCCAAAACCACAGACTTTTCCTGATGATGCATCCTCTGTGATAGAAATCACTGCAACACACACTTATTTCTACTTGTCTACACAATATTTCAGACAAGTAGCTAACCCGCTTACCAGAATATCTGTTGAAGAATCAAAACACAACATTGATAGTGAACGATGCTGGTGGATGCCGACGGATTGAGATGACAGAGCTGAAGCTCCAAGTGAGATGAACTCTCCCCTATCGCAGAGGACAGACTGATGACTAAACAAGGAAGAATCGAAAGGAAAAACATAGCCAGCATCAAGAAAATCTAGGGTCTGGAACAAAAACGCAAACAACCAGGAAACATTTGAGCACCAGCACTTGGGACTAAGCTGTGGCTTTGAGGGCACCTAACACTCAGCTCGACCCAGGAGCTCACTCTTCTAAGGTGGTGTTGGTACACTGACAACAGTATACCGTAATTTCTGGTGTATAAGCCGCACCACAGATAAGCCGCACATGCCCAAAATCGGTCTCACAACAGCGAGATGTGATCACATAAGCCGCACCGGTAGATAAACCGCACCTTTTTTTGGCATATGCGGCTTATCTACCAGTGCAGCATATGCGGCTTATCTACCACTTTCTGGCAATCGCATTTTAGTTCAAACGCCTTTCTAGCAATCAAATTTTTTAGATCGAGCGGCTTTCTAGCAATCGTACTTTTTAGTTCAAACGGCTTCTACAAATCATATTTTTTTAGTTCAAACAGCTTTCTGGCATCGTATTTTTTCAGTTCAAAAATCTTTCTAGACATCTCTAAAACAGCGGAAGAAGTGAACAAAGACGATCGCTAAAACAGCGTTAAACTAAATAAAAATAATCCCTAAAACAGCGTAAGAACTGAAAAAAAAAACAATTGCAAAAACAGCATAAGAACCGAAGAAAAACATCACTAAAACAGCGTATGAACTGAATAACAAAAGATCGCTAAAAAAGGGTGAGAACTGAATAAAAACATTGCTAAAACAGCCTATCTACTGAACAAAAATAATCGCTAAAACAGTGTAAGAACTGAATAAGAAAGGATCGTTGAAACAGCGTACGAACATGTAAGAACTAATCACAAATATGACTATAAAGCTTGGTAGTTAAATGAAGTAGATCATTAAAACAGCGTAGGAACTGAATGAAAGTGGATTACTACGAGGGCATACAAACGAAATAATAAGGAACGCTAAGATAGAAGGACGATTTCATCAGACAAGCCGCATACTGCGAAGTATTTTCAAGTGACAACTCAGCGCATAAGCCACACTGGAAGATAAGCCGCATGGACCTTAAAAGTAGTTAAAATTTACACATAAGCTGCGGCTTATACGCCATCAATTACGGTAATTGAAGCAAGAAACAATAGATGACAAAACAATGCACAAAACCACTTTCAGCTTGAGGAGTCAGTAGATTGCATGCAAAATTAGATTTGTCAGACTTGCTAACATAAAGAAAAACAGAAGGCATAAATGTAAACCATAGTTGCCAAACACAGTAAAATCTTGATGGATCTCGACAACTCCTGCATACAATGCATGCAAATGTGTGTCTGGCAAAATTGTTCCGTGTTCAATCCTGAAATTAAAGAATCAGATAACAGCACATGATAGCACAGAACAGATAACTTGCAGCATGAGTACAAAAACAACGAACAGAAGAGAGAAAATTCAACCAACAATATCTACATCTTACATTGGTTCATCGCTCGAGCAGCGTAACCGTCAACTTCATCCAAAACAACACTACTCAACAAATAAAAGAAGGCAGCTTTCCATGGATCATGCGGCATAAAGTAGAACGACATAAAAGCCAGAACAATTCGAGCATATCCTGCAAGAAAAAGTTACATAAAAGATCTAGGAAATAGCTTATGTATCAAGTGCACATCAGCCCAACATACAGTATGGTGCATGAAACAAAAGCAAAATTGTCTTGCAATTCCATGACAATGGTGAAAGATACAATAACCAAAACTACAACAATGCTATCAAATACGTGAATGACAGTTGAGAACTGATATCATAGTTTTCTGGTTCTCGGGTACATGCAGTATTCTCTTACTTTTAGCCTCTAACTTAGTTTAACAGAGGGAGAAGGGACCACATTTTCTAACGGTTAACATAAGAAGAGGGTGGGGGAGAGGGGTGGTGAGGTAGTTCAACCACCTTAGTCTAAGATTTTTTACTGAGAAAAAACGGCTAAAGCAACTGCCGTAAATTTTTGTACGTATAAACAGAATTTACTTGCGCATCTTTTGGTGCAAATTTGGTCATCGTACCTAGAACAGGGGGTGTCACGTGGCTATTTTCCAACAGGGGGTAATGTAATTTTTGCAAAATTTCTCTTTTTTTGCCTCTTATTTCGCTTCGCTCAATAGTTTTCAGTAATTTTGGGCTTAAATGATTGCTTTCAATGAGCTCTCTCAGAAAATGTCTAATTTGAACAAATTCATGCAGCAGGAGGTCCAAAAAAAAAGGAGTAAAGTCCGATTTTGTTCCATATCTTGGAACTTTCACAAATTTCACAAGATTCCTACTTGCTCCTGCATAGAAGGAAGGGTAACGTCAAAAATGAAATTCTAGCAGTGGATAGAGTACACCAAAACATGACATCTAGTTTTTATTTCATGGCAAAAGCTTGAGTAGTTTTGGAGATATGAAGTCCCAAAGTTCAGCAGCTACCATCTTGCCTTTAATCATGCATGATGTCGCTTGTGTACCACTCAAATTATCCAAACTTTGTAACCAAAATACGCAATCTTGAATTGCTTCAGAGTATTTTTTCTTTCGTTTTATCATAAAGCTGGATAATATGTCAAAGATCTGTTTGAGAAAATATACAATTCAAATATAGGTAATGCGTTACTAAGGAAATGATCATGCTTAGCAATGGTACACCGATGACATCATCAAAATCAAGATGGTAGCTGCTGAACTTTGAGGATCGATATCTCCGAAACTACTCAAGATTTGGCCGTGAAATAAATGCCAAGTTTGATGTTTTGATGTGCTCAATTGCCTAGGTAGGTAGGTAGGTACTAAAATTTCATTCTTGACGTTTACCCTTCCTTTAAAACGCAACGTTTCCAGCCTTAATACATCATAATTTGTCAGAAATTCTTATTGCCAACCGTTTTTCGCCAGATATAAATTTTTTGTATTGGTTCCTATGGAAAACCGTATTGCCCGTCAGCAAATTTCAAATGCGTGTAATTTGCATATCAGACCACCTGTGGAACCAAAATGTGGAACTTCCACAACATTTATGGGCAAGAATAAGTGGTCCAAATGTCAAGGCCATAGCTATGGATTGGAGTAGTCAAAGAAGGCAAGTTACATTAACCAGTAATTATGATTCAAATAGCGATTTGTTGAATAGCTGGTAAATCTTCGCTTTATCTCATCAAGACTCCTTCACTCTATAACTGTGGGACAAATGTATGCAAATTGGCCTAAAAGAACTGGGAATTACAGGACAATTATTTAAAGATTTGACAAAACTTGTGAAATTGCGAAACAAACTTTTTTTGGAGTTCGGCAAGTTTGCACTTGCGGGACTTCTTGAGAGCGAAAAGTACATGCGAGTGCCAAGAAAACTAGGATTCACCGAAACTGGACTTTCGTGGAAAAACATTAGAAAGGCATTTCACTGGAGAAAAGGAGGTTTTATTCAGCTACTGTTGTTTAGGGTTGTTTTGGTATTGAAGCTGAGTTTTTGTATAATTGGAATAACAGTTTCGCACTGCTAGACATAGAAAACTCATTTTCTTGCACTTTTTCAGCATAAGACAGCTGTTGCATGTGATGGCCAATATCCTACAAAAGAAGACTCTAAGTTTAAAAATATGATATTCGAGTAAAACAGTTACATGTCACCTCTATAACTCAATTAAATTGAGTTCTGACGTCAACACACTGGGCATCATTTACTGGCTAGTTAAGGATACTATAAAGGTTTTGGAATGCCTGTCTCTAATGGCTCAAAATGGAAAAATCATTTAAAGTTCAAACAGTTTTCAGTGACTAGTGTGAAAGTCTAGAGACTATTTTGGTAAAAGAAATGTAAATTTTAGATTTCCTTTGTTCTTCTGTATCACATGACTTCATTTGATAACCAATTTGATTTCATCAGATTCAGTATACACGGGACTATAAAACAGTGTCTCAAATTTTTCATATCTAGTTTCGTTCTCGAAATATGATACATTATGATCATAACTTTTCATTTGCATTGATGAAGCCGCATGCAAATTAACTTTAATGGC
Organism: Scolionema suvaense; assembly: GCA_027575255.1. Taxonomy (NCBI): domain Eukaryota; kingdom Metazoa; phylum Cnidaria; class Hydrozoa; order Limnomedusae; family Olindiidae; genus Scolionema; species Scolionema suvaense. The sequence goes on along the minus strand of JAOBRC010023351.1, from coordinate 9,512 downwards.
ATGTAGCATCCGAAACAGAAACAAACTTAAAATTTTGAGAGATGGTTTTGCAGTTCGATTGCTCCTCTTTCCATTGAGGGCAATTGTAAGTTTTTGTGTTCATCTCCAGAGGAGTTATAGCTCAAAATATGCAGGCATATATCACGAAATTTCGTCAGTTGGTTGTTCTGAGATAATCCGCTCTGAACGCCCTATTCAGGTAATCGCACAATTGTTTCGCACAACAAAAGAAGCCATTACCAACTTAACGCGCAATTGTTTGTGGTAATGATCGTATTGAGAGTGTAATCACCGCTCATTCAGAATGTGATCACAGCTTGGCCACGGCATTGTTCAGAAGCACAATAGCAGATCTTTGAAAGGAAATTGTGACTTAACAGCCTGATCTTTTGGAATGGAACTTGCTCTATTTGTTAGAGCGTGACTTGGTTTACATCATATGTAAAATTTGCAAATTACGATTTTCTGACCGAATAAACCCTTCTGAACAACAAGCCTTTAATTCATAACTGCCATGACAGCCTGGTGATTCCGACAAATCCTTCTTTTATTTCAACATTAACATCTGCTTCATTCATGACCTCATTAAAAGGAATCAACAAGTTTTCAATTCTAAACAGGAGTGTTATTGTCCTGTTTCGAAAATTTAGTCCACCTAGTTCTAAAGTCATTGAATAAAGTTGATGGAGACAGTTCATTAAAAATTATCTATGAACATCTTGTACATACCTATTATATTTGGCACAAACAGATAGACACTATCCGATCTCAGATTCGCTCTCATACTTGCAAGCTGTTTCTAGATGCTACTAAAAGTGGTGTGCTAAGCAGTAAACAGTTAAGAAACAGTGTTAACAGTACAATATATTTACTGCTAACACTGAAACACATGAAACATTAAAATGCTATAGAACATCAACATCTACCAAATAAATCATAGAATACAATTAAAAGTAATTGAATCAAGCATCATTGACCACACACCAGGCATTTAAGACAGCACTTCAGGGGAGATTAAAAGCAAATGGAAAACAGCACAAGAAAGTGCTTTATGAAAGTAAAATCAGACAAATTTGACAAACATATCACAACAGATAAAACACAGTTTTATCTGTTGTGATATGAAAGTGCTTTATGATGAACAACTTTTAATACGCAAATGATACAGTTACGAAAATTGGAAAATATATCTTCAAAGATGGTAGTTTTGAGTGTGAAGACCAGTTGTAAGCTGTAATGCAAAAAATAATTTTGCATATAGTAAATGAAAACAGTCTCCCCATGTGCAGAGTGCTATTCCGCTGTCAATGTTGAGACAGAGCTAGAAGCCAGACGGATAAAAAGGAAGGTGACTAACTTTTTGACCCTGATCAAAGTTTTTTTCCTAAGAATCATAAAAAAACCTTTAACCCTGAACGAACAGCAAGCATGTCCAAAATCTTTGTGTGCAATAGTTTTATCAGCAAAAAAACTAAAAAAGCCTAATTAATTCAAAACCAAATATTTCTGAAATATTTATGCCTTAAATCTTTGGAACTTAATGTTATCCTTTCTCAGTATTGCCTTTACTTTTTACCAGCTCTCTATTTCACTGGAGTTCCGAACAAAAGAAGAAAAGTTACTTTATTGAAGGAGAAAAATTTTGCCGTTTTGGGGCAATAAACAAAATTAAATTCCTTTCAAAGATGCAAACAACCGCAAAAACTAATTTCTGCAAAATCTATCCATTACCAAACCGCAAACAAACAACAGAAATGTTAAAAAAATTAAGACAACTTCAAAGAAAAAACCCATTCACCACCAACTGCCTTCGAACTTAAGTTGGGAGTTACTTTTGGTCATAAATGCAGGGAAGTAAAATATATTTTTTCGCTAGAAGTACCGTAATACCTCGAATAAGCGCCCGGGTGATTTGAGGGGGCGCTTATTAAGAAAAAAGACATACAAGCAATTTTAAAAAGGAAAAAATTCCTATATGTTCTGATCATGAAAACGATACAAACAAGAATGAAATCTAAAACAAACAGTTGTCTTTATTAAACATTTCTTGCTAAATCATTTTTTTAGTACTTTCTAGTCGAAAACTTGAATCAGCGCTGGTTTCCGAAAATTAAGGGGCGGGTGCTTATTTGAAGGGTGGGCGCTTATTAGAAGAGTGGGTGCTTATTTGAAGGGTGGGCGCTTCTTCGAGGGGGGCGCTTATTCAATAATTTCACATATAGGGTGGGTGATTATTCCAGGAGGGCACTGACTTGAGGGGGTGCTTATTCGAGGCATTACAGTATGTCAGAGTAACTTTTTCTAATATTTAGGAAAATATGAAATGCTTTGTTTATCCTCAGCTGCGAAAATTAATTCTTCCAAAATGTCTGAAAAATTTAAACAGACGAAAATGAATTTCCACAAAAATTTCTTCACCTAAGGTAATTATAGGAGGTTGAAATGTAGATGACAAACTTTTTCCTACAAACGTTCTGTCATGCACACAAGAATTCGCTACCCTTGGAGCATAAACAATCAATATTACACAAGAGCCATCAGTTTTTGTCAATACAAGAGTTAAATGATCAGAATGCAAATACTACCTCCATGCTACAACCAGCCAAACACAGCTTATTGTTCCCTCAATTTGTGTAAGTGTGCAGCCTTAAATTTTGACAGCCTCAAAACTTGCTCCATGAGCTATTAAACCTGCCATGCAGAGCTTACCATCATTTGTTGCATGCATCAAATAGAAACCCTCTAGCATAAAACAGCACATGTCGAAACAAAACATTCCTTGATAACATAAAGACAAACGATCTTCCTAGCTCAGGGATTGGCCCCTTTTGAGCACGTGATCAAGTTGTAAATACTGAATAGGACAAAATTTCATTTCCCACTTGAATCACAGGCAATGACAGCATATAACGTTTTTCACAGCTGGTGATTTATACTATCAAAAAAAAGATCAAGGTCGGTGGATGCGCCTAGCCATGGGAGATCATGCTGCACTTTTGGGTCATTCCCAAGCCGAGCTGATTCCAAAGATGCTCTCTGTGTATAGCGCTTGGTGCAAATAAAAAATCCATAATCAACTTGCACACATTACTGCAGGCATGCAGCACGACAAGTCAAAGTATCAAAGAATGATAAAAACATTGTACTTTTGGTTCGGCTTCACAAAAATGTGGATAACATACACGTTCTCTTTTTATAAGAAACCTGTTTATAAGAAACTGACTAGCAAAGCCTCTCAAAATTTAAGAAATTTTAACTACTGAACAAAAAGGAGTAAAAAGTTAAGAAACTCCTCAAGCAGTGCACACGAAAAATATTATTCGTTGTTCCTCCGGAAAGTCAAACATTCTGACTTTTTCTCAAAATCTGAGCATCTTAGTTACTAACTTCCTTGGAATCACTAATGCAGCATTTTTCTTGTAGCTGTTTTCATATTTTGGTTTTGAAGATGTATATCATGACTTTGATGCATTGTTTTATTGGCATTATGTTCTCCACAAAATTTTCATTTAAGAAAGAGAATGAGAAACTTCTCCTAGTAAAATCTCCAAATTTTTAGAAACTTGTACTACTACCTTGGGTGCTTGGTTTCTTATTAAAAAAAGCGTGTATTGCTTATGCTTTGCTTCCAGCACTTATTTGTTGAAGACGAAGCATGTCAATTCAACTTGCAGAATTTAACCTCAGAAAATATTATCCTGTCCACATTTTAGTTGGCAAATCTATCAGAGAGAATAATTCGGAGAACAGATTTGTACAGAACAGGAAATAGCATTAGATACTACCACGTCAGCTTCTTTTCTCAAAGCCAGGAGTCACACTTCACACCAGGAATACCATGAAGTGAAAATGATGGCAATAGAATTGATTTTTTCAGAGCAGCATAGGGACATACAACTAGACTTAACTACAGCATAGTCTCCAACTAGCGCAAACACCATAGGGGAAATATTTCCTTTGCTAAAAGGAACGTTCCACACTTTTGCCTAAGTTTCTAACATCTTTTTACTTTGAAAGCAAGCAAAAGTCACCAGGCTAACTTTGAAGACATAAGTCTCAGCTAATGCTACTCATCTGTATTAAAAAAATATCTTGAAGAAAACTTCACTACAGACATAAATCAAACAATGAACAATGTTTGACTGCCTCATACACCGTTCATTCGAAATAGTATACTGTTATGTTGGAGCTCATGAGTTGATGAAATGGTTAGAAAGGAAAGTATCGCTGTGAATAAAATTGAACTCGCTGGTCAGATTAATGCTTGAAGTAAGTAAACGTTTAAAAAACTGATGGTTCTTGGTTCTTTTTTGTTCTTGTCTGGGTATATACCATTTCGTGCAAAGAATAATTTCCGCCAATTTGAGCGTCCGCTAAATACTTGTCCGCGTTAGCACCTTTTTTATGAGAGTTCGATCTGATTTCCACCAGGAAAAGCAATTTTTCAGGTACTTGGAGCTGTCCGCCAATTACCTTATTCTAGGAAATTAACGAAGCATGAAATTAACACCAATTCGAAAATTTTGCGTTAATAAAATACCCTCAGATTAAATGTTTCGTTAATTTCCGGACTCTCATAAAAGTTTCTCATAAATTTAAAACTCGTCATTTTTCAGTAAATAAGCATATATTTCGAATCTCCAAAATATTTAACGTCTGATGCCATTTCTCGTTCTCCTTCGTCTTCTCCTTCTTCTTCTTCATCCTCTCTTAAAATGCACACAGCTTCCTCCTCCTCTTCGACTGATTTTAAAATAGTGTCGGTGTCATCTTTATACAGTTCTACCAAAGGAAAGTTCAGAGATTTTATTTTGTCTTCCAAAATCTTTTTAAGTTTTTGTAGCTATTTACTCATTGTACGAAAAATTGATTTCAAGTCCATCTTTTAAGATCTTTTAACTACCGTTGACACAGCTCTTGCTAGTTATGCTGTATAATATAGAAACGATCTGTTTGAAATTAGTTCTTTTGTCCATCCGCATTAATAAAATGCTTTCATGAAGGTCATTGAAGCCTTAATTTGATTCCTTCCTCAATTTCCCTTCGACCAACCGTGTTAATTTGCTTTGTGTTAATTTAATGCATTGTTAACTTCTGTCTTCGTTAATTTTCTAGAACAAGGTAGATTATCCGCATATTGGAGATGATACAATACAGGAAATATACTGTCAATATACTGTAAACATAAAACCCCCAGTTTGAGCACCACGTTGCTATAAGCGGTGAAGTACAAAAATTAATGTCAACTTGAAACACACACGACGTGTTTAGAACCTTATTTATCCAGACTCTAGCATTTTGGGCATCAGGCTATTATTTTGACTGCAGTTTATGTGCAGTAAATAATATATAAGAATAATTTATTGAAGGTACCGTAATGCCTCGAATAAGCGCCCCCCTCGAATAAGTGCCCATTCTTATATCTTCAGAAACCAGCGCTAATTCGAATTTTCGACTAGAAAGTAATTGAAAGACGACTTAGCAAGAAATGTTGAATAAATACAACAGTTTATTTTAGTTTCCATGCTTACTTTTATCATTTTCATCATAAGAAGATGGGAAGTTTTTCCGTTTTTATATTACTTGTAAATCTGTTTTTTAAATAAGCGCCCCCTTGAATAAGCGCCCCCCTCGAATAAGCGCCCACCTAAAAGCTGGAAAAATTAAATAAGAGCCCGGGCGCTTATTCGAGGCATAACGGTAGCTGCATGTAATAGTTTTTTCCTTGTGTATCTTAATTATGGTTAAATTGAACCAATTTTTGAGATATAGCTGGTATTTTAAGTGTTCTTGCTGGCTTTTCTTTCTTTGTGTTCATTTATTTTTTGTTGAACAGATATTTTGATGAAATAATATCGCTTTAACAGTTTTAGTAAGGGCTAATTTGCAGCTGCTTCTCCATGGCAGAACCATAGCTTGCACCACTCATAGGTTTTACGCATGCTGGAAACATCAAAAGCCCTGTCCCCGTCTTTCAGAAAAAAATCCCAATACTTCATCAAACTTCAGACCAATGGAATGAAGAGGTCACATTAATATCATCATAGGTATTGGCCAGAGCAAATAACACTACGCCTTTATCTCATACTTAACCCTATATCTACTGGGAGGAGGGGCTTTGAAAGCCTCCCTGTTGTTTTTTTTGCAGATCTCTCCGGAACCGACAAATTTTTTGGGCTGAAATTTGGTAACTTTTCCAGACATTTAATATGTTCTTAGGGGCACTGATCCTTTTTCCGAAATTTGGACACCTTCACCTTAAAATTTGGGTTAAATTAGCATGAGGTGAAGCTATTTTGTGCCTTTCTTGAGCTAAATCACTACTCAACTGCATAAAATGGAGTGTTATGAGCCCGAAACCATCATGTAGCACCTTTTCCTAATTGGTACTATGGTTTTTGACATATTTTGAGATTCCCCATAACTTTTGGCCAATTTTCAAAAATTGCCATTTTTGGCCGAGTGTCTTTAATTGATAATGTCATGAATAATAGATGATATCAGCAATTTTTAGCTATATCAAATTGTTCACCTATAAATGCTCTATGTCCATGCAAAGTTTCATTACCATAGCTACAGTAGTTTAGAAATTACGAAGGGGGCTCTCAGAGTTTCCCCTCCAGAGTTGGAGAGCACCAAACAAGCCCAGTAGTTAGCATTAATAACTAGAAATAGAAAAATAGAAAAAGAGCTGGCACACTAATGAATTGCAAAGAATTTTCATAATAACGATGACGAAAAATCACACAATCCTCAATACGTTCTGTCTGTATATATGATATATGTGTATGTCTGTACATATGAATGCAAAATACAGGTAAATACAAAAATATCTATTACTCCTATGTCCCCATATATACCGACAATATACAATCATTCCTACCACATTATTACAAGTCCCAGAAATACTTATACAGATTTGCTATTCAAATCTCATAAAGAACTGCCATGAAACATCTAGCAATATGATTATAAAGGTGCAAACGTGAGCATAAGAAGCATCACATAATCTTTAAAGGGGAACAATGGTCAAAAATGAAATTTTAACAGATGATAGAGCACAACAAAAAATGGGATTTCCCATCAACATCACAACAAAAGGTTGCTCAGTTCTGTAGATATTAGCTCTCAAAGTCAAACAGCTACCATCTTGATTTTTCATGATGTCATCGGAGAACGTAGCTAAGAATTGCTATTACAAGGATTTCACCCATTTTCCCTGGTACAGAACCAATACTCCCTGATAATTTCCTGAATTTTTAATAAAATTGGGTGCATTATGCAAATTCCCTGATAATTCTCTGATTTCCAGGTTTTCCAGGTTCACTGTGAAACCTGCACAAGCATTCAATCAGTCAAGTGATCTAGCCGCTGAGCATACTCTCTTCAGTGCTCGTTGGCCTAAGTATGTACTAAAATGGTCATCCTTCACCGCAGGGGAAGATGAGTTTCCAGTGTTTGGGCTTCATGAGGTTATCAGATCCTCCAGTGCTTTAGAGCTTAAAGACCTGTGGCACTAGTCATGTTTTGCAGACAGCTAGCCTTTTGTTATCGCATGCTGCGTATTCACACTTTCTATAGACTTGGTAATCATGAGCCAATGCAAATGCTAGCTTTGTCTCGTTTTCTGATTAATCACAGGAACTGCTGTCTCACTAATGAGGCACAGAAACAGGTCACTATCTCCAATAGTAGCAGGAATGCTGATAGTGCGGGTTTGTTTTGGTTTGACATATACAATCTGTCATCAAATTTTCCGTAAGAACCAATAAATTTTCACACAAGCTAGAGACTGTGAACATGCGGTAAAAAAAACTTGTGAAAGTACGAGGAACTACTCCCAGAGTAAACAAGCTCGTTAGAGAACGACCAGTAATGAAATAGTACAACCTGAATAATGAAAAAAAAAAAAAAAGACAACCAATATGACTACAACCATACTGTGTATGTGATAAAGACAAAGTATTCAGAATACAAATCGCGTCACCAACACACATCTCTTGAATATTTAACACATATAAGAAGATGTCCCTATAAAAACGAAAAAATTGAACAATCTTTTCCACGATACACGTTATCGTCCCGGTTCTCAAATTCTTCCATAGTTTGCTTGCCAGTAAAGAGAACCAAATAGCTTACTCCAATTCCACTTAATCTTGTGAATCCAGCCTTTCGTAATGCACCTGGATATAAACCAAATTTATAAGCTCAATTATAAAATTATACCAGCAAAAAAACTATGGCACCAATGTAGCAAACACTGAAAATTCAATGCCTCTTCTTTGTGAAGAAGGCTCGTACTGAGAAAAGTGTTGTCGCCATACCTGAAATATATCTGTTGCGTGTTAAAATAGTTTTAAGGAATCATAGTTTCAAATCGATCAAGATAGAAATTTGTGAATGTACCTACACTGAAAACTTGCTGAAAGTCCAAAAAATTCATACAAAGAGGCCTGCCTCGAATAACTGCTGTCCTTGTGAATATAAATCACTGCTACAAAGTTATTGGCATTAATAAAAATCAAGAATAGCAGTTAACTAATACACTATCATCACATGAATACCAAAGGAGCTGCTGCTCCACATAGGCAGATATCAACATAGCACAGGCATATCAGCACAGGATTACAAAAACTACATTCCTGAGGAGTGCGACTCTCGAAATCGACCATGCATTGAGTATTTATAACCTACATTTCCGAAAATATTGCACTTAAAGGGGAACTAAGGTCAAAAATGAAATTTTACTAAATGACAGAGCTCATTTAAACATGACATACACTTTTTATTTCATGACAAAAGCTGCTTTAGTTCTGCAGATATCGAGTTCTAAAGTTGAGTTGCTACCATCTTGCCACTAATTATCCATGATGTCATGTGGGTACAACTCAAATTATCCAAACTTTAATACCAAAATACTCAAACTTAACTTTTAGAGAAGGAATCACTCCTCCATTTTTTAACAAAAAGTGATGATATGTAATAGGTCCTTTTGAAAAAATAAACTTAGCCATTGGGTAAGTAAGGAAATGACAATGCTTAGCAACGTACCCATATGACACAATCAAAAATCAAGATGGTAGCTGCTGGACTTAAGAGAGGACTATCTCAACAACTACGTAAGCTTTTGTCATGAAATAAAAACCGAAGGTCATGTTTTACTGCACTCTATCACCTATTAAGAATTCATTTTTGACCTTAGTTCCCCTTTAATGAGAATGCTGCTGTGCCTTTTCCAAGTATCTACCATCAACTCTATTGCAGCTTTTGGTTCTAGCTGTGAAAGGTGACTATGCAGGCTTCTCATTCTAGAAATATGTGCCCGCGCGGCTGATCGCGCTGGTAACGAAGAACGCCCGCGAGATCAGAGGTACAAAATTTTCTTTCAGGAATGAGGGACGCCTTATAGCTACAGCTAGACAACCCTATTTGCTTACTAAAGTGCCTCGAAATCGGTAGCATAATCACTCCGTTTTCAGGTAAAAAGTCACAGAAACCTATTCCAGAAACGT
>JAOBRC010022240.1:0-15707 GCA_027575255.1 Scolionema suvaense | reverse complement strand
TGCAAGATCACTTTCCACGCATGGAATTTTCACGTTAATGCATGAGTTTTCCACGCATGATTCTGCATTTTTTTCCACGCATGGAACAGCATATGGTGCCTTTTTCCAAATCCAGTCACAAATAGCCCATGCTTGCCCGACTCTGAGCAAAAATCAGACTGCTGCCCGTAAAAGTCAAAGACGTGGGTCAAATTTGTTGAAATTTAATTTACTGAGTTTGTTTTACTGTTTTGCATAGTGTTTTTAGCATCAACAGCATATTCCATTTGTTTATGTCGAATTTTCTGTTTTAAATATTCTCCTAAATCACATGACCTGTTAAACCAAAGCAACATGTCAAATTTGGTCAGAATATGTATCGGTAAATTCTATGAAGGTAGACTAAACCTTGATATGCAAAATGGTTCCAAAAAATTATTTTACCATAATTTGACCTGGCTGGAAAAAAAGTCCCCCCCCTATGATGGGGTTAAACTTGTGCAATATTTTTGTACCGAATGTACAAAAACAAAACTGGTCAATTTACCGCATTTCATGACCACATTTTATGCCTGAGATTTGCAATCAAGATAACTTTTACTTAATAAAACTTAATGCAGCTGACTGCATTGCAGAAAAGTTCTACCTAGTGGTTCATTCCTAGAGTACATAAACTAAACCAGAATAAAGCATACCAAGTGATTAAATCTTCTGGAAATCCTGATTTGAAATTTCGTGGGTTTTGAATGACTGCCTATGGCTATGGAAACAGATGTAGAGGTCAAAAAGAATGAAACAAAACAAGAGTAAAAAAGTGAAAGCCTATATTCAAGGATAGAAGCTCATTTCTGTCCCAGGATGACCTCCCTCTGACAGTGCAAGATCCCAACAAACCACTATTTTGTCCTAAAATAACGACTAATCCACTCCACCAGATTTAAAGAAAAACAATACACCTCACTATGCTCACGCCCAGACTTAATGAATCCACTTGACACATGTGTATGACCGTGCCTTGTTTTAGACTTTGCTAATGAGAAGTATGCTCAAAATTTGTCTCTGCTTTGCGTGAATTTGTGATCAACGTAATTTCAAAAGTGAACTTTTAGGAGAGAACAGCATCCCCTGTTAACAAATATCAAGCACTTATATTCGTAGATTTAACTTTTCCTCTTTACTTCTAGATGCAAATGGCAAATAACACAACATCCACAAATCTAACTCTTACAACTACCCACATTGTGTTATTTGGAGTGGCTTCACTGCTAAATCTTGTTGGCATTGCCTTACACTGCTTCGGGATCTACTTATTTCGCAAACTTAAGCCCAGGGAGCGGCGCCCCTCCGATGTAATTATAATCCACCTCAGTGTCATGGAAATCATCTTCGTAATATCACTTGAAGTGTGGCTGGTAACGCTTGTCATGTCCAGTCAGTTTACCGAATCTGCATTTACAAAAAGAGAGGTGACGATGTGGGTTTTGGCAAACATACCAATGATGTCAACAATGATATTTTTGACAACAGACCGAGTGCTGGCTGTATGGCTGCTACTTAAGTATCTATCTGTGTGTACGAGAGGAAGATATATCAAAGTGATCATTCTCTTCTGGGTTTTGACAGTGATGTCAGCTGGAATTATTTACGGCACGATGACCACTGTTACTAAAGATACAATCCCATTGGCAACAGTTTTAATAGATTTGGCTTATGTCTCCATAGCAGGATGTTCGTATGTGTATATAATAATAGCTGCATACTTGCAACGTCGAGCTATCAGTAATCAAGCAGTGGATCTCAAATACAAAGTTCCCTTGGCTATCATGACAACATATTTTTTCATGATGGTCATTCCACATGTTTTTATCTATTTTTGGGGCATATATTTGCAAGGTCGATCTGCTAAAGTCGTTGTGAATATGTTGGGCACCTTTAACACAATCTCTGACGCTAGTGTCTACATCTACTTTCAACCGAAGATGCGCAACATTGCCACAGCAATGTTCAAAAAGTGTTGCAAAATTGGAGGTAGCAGTAGTTCAAATGCTAAACAGGCCGCATCATCATCGCAGAATAAATAGATGATAGGCGGGTGGCGACTGGGGAAGTTGACGCCTCATGGCAAGTAAACATGGAACAACGCCTTTTTCATCAAGGAACAGCACAAAATAACCTTCATCAGATATAATTAAACAAAAACCAAAACACAGTATGTATGCCAATCGTGAAGATTTAAAGGCGTACTAGAAAAACAACACAGGACAAGACACCTAGGAGCGAAATCTGTGTGCGTCAACCTAGAGGCAACACAATGACTAAAGACTTTGGAAAAGTGCAGTAATGAGCCAAGTACCTGGACAAATCTGAAAGAGGCTCCTCTGCTAAAGAAAATTTGTACATTTAATGAACTTGATTGTTTCTTTAAGAATACGGTTCAAGAGCCTTGCCCAACAAAGAACAACGCCAGAAGTTAGAGTACTCTATGACAACTTTCCTCTGCTCCATAACACTACCAGATACATAATGAAGAAATTCATGTATGTTGCAGCTATTGCTTGGGATGATTAGATTGAATTCATTCATGCCCTGGTCAGTCATTCTGATAGGATCCTGTAAAACTAACAAAACTTCACTTGAAATTCGACTTGGCAAAATTCATTTCAACTTCATCAAATTTTGATTCGCTCTGTCTATTCTATCCTCATTTTCTTTGTTAGCAACACGAAAAATTTATGCAGAGTAATTTATGATAAAGATGCTTTTGATTTAAATTATGTTTTACATCTGGGTTGCTGCTGCACAAATGTGACCGTGACATGTATGGAAGAGGCAGAACAAGATTACGTGCTGGCAGCTACAAAGAACCTCGTAACTGCACTGGTATGACCTCGTGGTTTTCCCCGCAGGGGATTTGCAGCCCAAGGATTGTACCAATACTGACCAGACCGGTCTAATGTAAGATTTCTGGTGTTCTAAAAACTCTTCTAGTATACTTGCAATTTCATTGATTTCTTCACAGGAAGTGCCAATGTGTTTTATAGTACATCATATTTGACATAACACCTCCTATAAATGTACCATAACAGGGTTGATACAAATTTAATTCTTTTGACTTACTGACTTCTACTGACTTTTAAGGTGGAAAAATATGCCATTTGCACTGACCCTACTGGTGAAATGGATATGATTTTACTGACTTCTTGCTATCTAAATTAAAGTACAGAATATCAACATCACAGGTGTCATACTCCCGAAAAAGAACGTGTTGATTCTACTTAATGACAAGACATGGTTTTTATCAAACCTAACAGCAGCCTGGATCACTGTGCTAATTTGTGATTTGATTTATTTTATGAGTAATGCTCCAACTAACAGAATAAAAGGAAGCCGACATGTAGGTCCGTTACTTGTTGTCAACCTTCTCTATAATATCTCAATGAATGAAATTGAATCACAGGAATGAAAAGAATAGTTCTAAAGACTGAGCAGCATGTCAAAATAGATGGTCGTTTAAAACATTGGAGAACAGCACCAGCCATATCTTTGAATCTACCATCATTACACAAATAAAAAACAAGAAAGGTGATGCCCCCTTTCCAACTGATCTCCCGAACACCGCTTCAGTATGTAAATGTATCTCATGTCACCATAAGTGTTTCCATAAATCTCACCTACAGAGCCAGTTTGATACTACATTGTGTGCATCTAATCTATCATTCCAAGAAGAGATATAGTCATTAGCCCCAAGAGAATGATATCTGGTTATCACCCCCCCCCCCCCCCAGAAATGAGGGGAAAATAACAAATTAGTTGCCAAAAAACGATATTACGCTCTGCCAGAAAATAGTCAAATGACACCACCCGTTAATAGGTACAACAACCAAATTTGCACCAAAAGATGCACAAATAAATTTTGTTTACACAATAGCTTCAGAAGTTTCTTTGTAGCATAAAAGCATGACTAGGGGGAGGATGGGGGAGTGCAGTGGAACCACCCTCTCCTCTTCACGTTAAACATTAAGACAGAGCAAGTTCTTGACTGACCAAATATATACACATTCAAGCAGATTTGTAATGTAGAAATAAAACTGGTAACTGTTTGGTAAGTTTCTTCTCCATATCTCCTCCTTGCAATGTATTTCGATGAATATACACATATAAGCAAATATGTGATTATGATTTAAGGATTATTTTTAGAATTATTTGGTACAACTACATGATCTTTAAATCAGCAACTTCATGGGCAACATTATTTAGCCAACTCCTTTATCGAGGTTGTTAAAGCAACATACTTGAGAAATGGGCTAGTTTTACCAGTTCCTAGAACAAAGGACTAAACATATACCCCAAAAATTCATTTGCATCAGTGAGAAACAAGAAAAAACGTGTCAGTTTTGGGTTGAAATAACAATCCTGCCGTGCGATAACTCATAGCACGTGACCAGAATACTTCCCTGAGGTTAAGCAATTTTTACAATGATACGAACTTCACATAAACACTAGCAACTCTCAAATGCTATGGTGCCTGATAAACTCAACTTTATTTCATATAAACACAAACTATATCGTTACCCTGAAGTCAAGTCTAATGAATCAACTGCTTAGACACCTGCCATCTGCAAGCATCGAGAAAACACATAAGTGGGGTTCAACTTTACATCTGATCCAATACAAAACACTGCCCAAAATCCATAAACCAGCCAATTCAGCTTTATCAGCTTCATTCTTATATAGGCCCATAGTTCAGATCTTTTGAGCTTGAGTGATAGCCAGATAGAATAGAGTGACCAGGAAGCAATAACCGATAACCAACTGGCAGAAAAATATAGAACAGTCAACGAGAAAAACTTATGACAAACTTGATTTTAAGTTATTTACATACCACCGCCAGCATAAAATTTGCAAGTTAGACCATCAGAAAGATCCCATATCGACAAACCTTAATTAAATGTTTTGAAAATATGGCAAAAATCTCTTTTGTGCTGTCATTTACTAACCTTTCACTGATCATAAGGGGTCATTCCCTGACTTTTACTGACATTTACTGACTTTTAATGACTTTTCCGAAAAAGCACTACTTTTGACTCTTACTGGCCGTATCAACTCTGCATAATGTAGCATGTGCAACTTACCTACATCTTATAATAACACAGGTCCAAAACGGTAGAAGCCTGGAAACACAATCTTGGATTGAGTTTCCATACTGAATCTGACTTTGCAGTGGTGTAATGTAGTGGACGCTCAGGTGCCCGGGGCACCCACAATTGTCATATTTGGTTTCGGGCATCCACATCTTAAATAGAGATATTCTCCCAAAGTTCGCCATCAGGCATGTTTGGTCCTGCAAGCGGGCAAACATATTTTCGGTTGGGCACTCAAAATCTGGTAACCAGGCACCCTCAGGAAAATGTTATGTTACACCACTGTTTTGATCGAATGAAATAGGAAAGTAATTGAAAATCTATCAGTAAATTCCCATTATGTTACACTCTTCTACTGATGTATCGCTTGCTTTACACATACCTTGCTGAAACGAAATTTCACAACCTTTCACAAAGCTCCTTCCAGTCGAATGCTTGAGCACTTCAAAAATTAAGCTTCATCTTAAAAAGGTTTCCCTGGGGCCGCTCAGACGTGCTTCAGTTTGTGTCTCCAAAAATGAAAAAAACTCAATCTTCATACGAAAAACAGGCAGGTCAAATTGTTTGGATAAATGCTTGCACATCCATGAGATATAATGATCATAGTTAGAAAAAGACACTACATGCGAATGAATCCTCGTACACTTGACACCACTGCCACTTAAACAGTATATCTGATAGTGTTGCAAACCCAGTAAGCCAAAAAAAGTAGCTATCCTGTTCTTACCACTTCCAGCTTGTTCACTTCTTTGATAAGCACAGATGTCTGAGCCTGCAGCTTACCAACCCTAAAATGCAAGATATTATCAAACATCTAGCTTTAACTTCTTCATCAATGTAATACTTTTAGTTATTCCCACATGTGCTGTGAGATTGGTACGGTGTAAAGTCGTCACCACTTGGGCTAGTTTGGGGTTTCTCCCAACCACTTCCAAGTGAAACAGGGCACGTTTCAAATACTTTGTGGAATTTCTGCAAGCAGTGTATTTCAAATCTAACTCTTAGAAATGCTTCATAACTCAAAGTCTTTCTGCTTTTAAGTTGCTAACAGAAAGAGGTGACATGTTTTGTTGAGCCTCTGAAGCTAACCTTCTAACAAAAAACCTGCATATGCATACAGGTCATCCTACATACGACATAGATACACAGTTTTTCTGTCATTCCACCAAACTAATTATACAGCATTTCAATGTTACTAATGATGCTTTACACTACATGGTTATTCGAAACAAGAAGAAAAAACACCGCTGAGAAGCGACAAAGAGAAAGGATGTTTTAAAACAGACGGTTACAAAAGCAATATTTAATCCATAAACACATACTTCTTGTAAACAGCCAGTCTGTCTGGTGATGCTGGTCCAAGTCTTGGGAGTTCATCTTCACATAAATCATCAATCTAAATAAAAAATCAATTACCCCTTATTGATGCTCCTTCCACAAAACCTTCTAAAATGGTATTCTGTTCCGTCCTTCTATCTTTTCAACAAACTATATTTTGACCAACTGGTTGTCAAATTAGTTTTCTGTGTACTGCTTGTCATCTACTCACTAGGAGTCAGCATTTATGTAAAGTTCATTCCGGGAGTTGCTTAAAATCTTTAAAGCCAGTGTCAGGCTTTTCTAGTGAGAGGTTCAAGTAAGGTACCAGGCGAGTAGCATTGAAAGGGCAGCACATACAGACACATTGTTCAGCCCTTACAATCAATTAGAACTCATGTGAGAATTGACATCATAGAGATTCTGAACACCAACTGGTACGTGTGTGTCCAACTAAGACTGATGTTATAATATTGCTCAAAAAAAGGAACTTAACTCATACAGTATTTGCTTTCTTCATTCTTGAGGAAATTCACAAAACTGTCTTTATTTCATTGGACGGGACAATACTAAGAGAATTCCTCCATTCATGCTTTTACAAAACAATGACAAAAAGAAAAATCTAACAAATACAATGGTGATACGATACCTTAAATTTTAAAGTGTCAATCTGCTTCTGGACGGCTAACAAATTGCTCGTTCCAGGCTTCTTTTGTTTGGTACTCATGTCAATCAATCTGTAAAAAGTCTAACACGGTGATTGTAGAGCAATTAAAAACTAGTAAAACAAATGACCAGTTTATTATATTACTAACACATCTGCCATACTCTGGCAAAAATTACAGCAATAAAATAAAATGCACAAAGCAAAGGCTTTCGAAACATAGCACTGTGCCCATACTGAGACTGCTGCCACTGACTAACCATACAGTTAAAAGCAGAAGATGCAATCAGCTGCATGACCAAACCTTTTTCTCATATCATATTCCAAGCCATTCAATGCAAGTATAGCAACTGCTCCTTGCAAGCACCAGCTCCATTGTAAACCACCACTACTGCACAAGAAATTGATTATAGCTTTAAAGCAATACAACGGTCAAAAATGAAATTATCATGGTTGCAAATCCCTTCAAATTCAAGAACTTTGGTCTTTATTTCATGTAAAAAGCTGCTTTCGTTCAAGAGATACAGGCCTTTAAAGTTGCAAATTTTCCGCCATCTTTCTTTGACAGAGTAATTATGCATGACGTGGGTTATGACCACTGAAATTAGTGAATATTTGTGATTGAATTGTGCCGGATGTAAGGACAGCTGAACATGTTTGATTACACTTCTTTTGTAAGACCACAGATATGTTCAATAAACCATCTCCAGAATTCTTTCTAATGATTGGTTACTATGGCCAGCAGTGCCCCTAGTGATGGTCATAAGTGATGTCATAGCTTAACGTGAATCAAGCAGGGAGAGGTGCATAAATTATCCAAACTTTGAAGCAAGTTTTTACGACAACCGCTGAAGCTTTTCACCTCAAATAAAAACCACACTTCATCATTTTTCATGTTCTATCCATGAGCTGAATATCATTTTTGACCGTGGTATTGCTTTAAAAGCTGAACAGAACGATCAACAATCAAACAGTTCTACTACACGATGAAGAAACAAAACACCTAAGCATAATCAGTGACACAACGAGAAGTAGGTGATGAAACTAAGAGTACCACACTGTCAAGATGCCCGGCGCAGCACTGACTTCTTCCCTGTTGATAGGAGGAAGCTCGCCGATGGAAATCAGCAATACATACTTGCTTGCCCTCAAAGATGTTACAACATCAGCATAAAACAAACAAATCGATAAACCAGAAACTGTAAACCATGAACAGTGACAATGATTCGAAAAAATTTGAGTCAGCCCTGCTTCTAATATATCTTTCACACAACAACCAGCTAGAGATAAACATAAATAGCTGGCACAATATAAATTAGTATTTGTAGCATTTGGATAGTAAATCAGATATTGTATTCTACAACCTCTTGAAGGGGATTTTTTTTTGCGTGGATTAATTTTTGCGAGTTTTGTGATTTTTTGCTAAATTCACAAAATTACATCCACGCAAAATTTATCAAAATGATATCGTAAGCTGACCACAGCAAATACAACCAATTTTTCAATTGTCAATTGATAACAATTTACTCGGACTCATTCTTTCTCTACATGCCCATGTCAATAACCTCCTCTATTTCTTTCGTGGATGCTCATTCGCTACATTACTTCCATGCAATTTCTCTGCAGGTCTCTGATTCACAAAAATAAATCAACGCAAAATGCCACAAAAATTGGACTCGCAAAAGTATGTCTCAGATAATGCCAGGATAGACTTGTACTAAGAAGATATGTGAAACCTCATTAAGCAAGGTGATCATTTATTAAGCGACCGGGCTCTTATTCAAACCACTACAGTAATTATCTTGTGTATCACATCCAGCTGGCAGCCAAAATGTCAATGGAATATTGCACACAAAGTCGAAGGTAGACGCATTCAGCACAAAGCACTGATGTTGTATAGAGTACATCCAATTGGATGTACTGTATGAAGGCTTGTCTGGGTGCTTTTGTTTACCACGATTATCTCTTTCTGGTCTTGATCATGAATGAGTACTTACTTTACATTCCTTTCCCAGGACAGGAGAGGCCCATATATGCCAAGAAACGTGCATCTCTTTCTTAGGTGAGGATGTTTCGAAGTCGATGGCCTTAACTTGAAGCACGGGAGCATAAACAAACTGGAATTTTTGTCAGGCCTTTAAATACTTGTTTATGTTATATTGTCAAATAGCATTCTATCCTACAGGAAGGCCCTCAAAACATTATGGGTAACTAAAGAACTCTATGTTCAGCTTAATGCCCATGATTTAGAACAGCTATTTTTATACCAAATCCATTCTCATTCTCTCAGAGGTTTTGAAGACATCAGCTCTCAATGACATTCATTCCTCTTACCACTTGTCCCCTTCTTTATTATTGCAGTGAGACAAATTCTCTTTCGCCTCAGATTACTCTACACAGAGATTTCTGCCCTCCAACTAACTAATGCTTACACCACAGCTACCTGCAAGGAAAGCCTGTTTATATTTCATGAAGAGCGCAAATCTTAAAGGCGTATGCCTCGGCTTTGGCTCCTATTTCGATTGCATCCGCAAGAACTGTGATTGGGGGCACCAATCAAAAGCCTGACGTGCTTACAAAAACAAATGCAATTATAAACAAACATCACTGTAGAATAAGGCATAAATGGAAAACGTACTTCACGAAAATATATGCCATTTCATATCCAACATGCTATCAACAAAGGGCTACAAGAAAAAAGCTGCATGAAAGATCCATTGGGTGGGTCAGTTGCCAGAAAGACCAATCTCACAGATTTTCTCCACACACATTGCATATACATTTGATGAATGGTGTCAAACTCAATTTCTCAGGTGCCTGTCCTTCCAACTCATCCATAATATCCAAATAATGGAATAAAAGCAACACCCAAACAAAATGGCAAGGATGACACTTGTAAGTATGAACTGCCTTTGAACTAGATAAAAAAAGTGAAGTAAAATGCATATCCGTCAATACAAACACCAAAAACGTATAGACCCTGAGTTCTTTTTCGGAAATATTTTGAAAGCACTTATCTGAGAGTATTTGGCCACTAAGAAAATTTTAGTGATACCTACTGTCTGCTGACGTCAGCATTTTTCTTCAGGGGATTATGGTAGAATACTATACAATGACATCGTTTCTCAGGCAAAATCGTGTGTTAAACCACATTAATCCCTTAGTTCTGAGATATTACCACTACTTACAACTTCCCCAATGAAGTATTATTAAATTTCGGAAATCCCGTAAGCATAATCAATGACCACCTGCTGATGTTTTACCACCTGTAAAGTGAACAAGATACCATGGACTATATTCCTACCAAGTTTCGTGGCTGCTGCTTTACTACAACCAAAGTTATGGAGACGGGGCCTAGTAGGACCCCACCCGGATCTGACAAGCTCAAAAAACCCCAGGTAGGGTTAAAGCATTATCATTAGCTTTTCAATTGATCAACAATTTTTTAACATTATCTGTGATTCAGAACATTACTAAAGATAAACCCCTCATGATGTAGATTCTAGCTGCAATGACTGTTATGTAGGGTACAAATATACTAAGCATAGATAATGCATGAGAGACACTCCAGCAATCTCTTTCAGTAATATACAAACACATATGCAAACGAGAATAGAACACACCATATCTCAAAAATAAATTAGTCGTCTGTACAATTATCAAGAGCAGGTAATAAAATCATCTTAACATCTATTCAAACCAGCTTAAAAACGTAACCTTTCTGAAATCATCAAAGTTTGAAAATAAATAACGACTAAGCTACCTCCATTATTTACAACTCTACATAACGTAGAACATATATTTTAACCAATAAATATGTTCCTATAATTAGAAAATCATGTGAACAGCAGAAGACACAAAAAGGTTATGGAAACTAATATTGCAGCATTAACTAAGGGAGAAAACATTCAGCTCAAACATTAACTGCCAGGGATAATACCATAACACATCTGTACTATGCATGCCGCTGCTTTTGCTGCATGTTTGTATCAATTTAAAGTCTTGCTTGGGATATAATGTCACTGAAAAAAGGGGCCTACACAAAACATCAAACATGCAGCAAATTTTCTAACAACAATGGTGCTAGGTTATCAAGTACGGGCTTAGAGATGTTGAAAGAAAATCATCCCTATTACAACAGCTTTTTAAATTCAAATGCAAGGCTTTCCCATTCATTATGCAAGACAACTTAACGAAATGACTTTACAATGTCGCAGCCGAACCACTCCACTAGATGAAACCATGTTGCCAACCACCAAGACTAAAGCACTGTTTTAAGACAGCAGCGGTTCATCAGTTACACATAGTTTGACTACCAATCAATTGGATTTTTCTCGAACTTTTCAAAACCTATCAAACCGGGGGTTCATTCTCCTATCCTATGCATAGTCTGATGGTTACCGATAGGAGCGATTAGGGACTTTATGCAAGAGTCACGGTGATGACGACTGCGACCAGAATTGCAGCGGTTGAGCCTCTGCATGCCAGCGAAACCCCGTTTCTTGAGGTTGTCCTCATCTACGACAACGGTTGTAGCCCCATTCAGAGGTCGTATTCAAAATCAAGGACAGCTGTGACCCTATGTTGAAAATACTTGAATTATTGATCCAAGGTCCAAAACCATAACAGATAGTGCCTACTTACCTCCAGCAACATAATGGATACAAATAATACCATGCGTTACTTGTTTTAGGCTCATAAACTTAGTCATAACATTTGTTTTTACGAGCGACCAGTTCAAACGTTTGGATCTCCATCTACAAGTTTAAAATACTTACATCTAAACAAAGAAACTAATTCCAAAGCCGCATTCCATCATTTCGTTTTGATTCCTTCGCCATAATCTCCACATTCGACTGTTTCGTCAGGTCTAATTCTAGTTCAAGTTTGATGACAGCATGGAAGCTGGGTCGTCGTCGTTCGCTGCTTTGCACAATGTAAACAAAGGAGGTCGGCGACGACCGTTCGATTGAGGTAGCAGCCGTGGTCGTTGTGACTTTGCGTAAAGTCCCTATTGTCATGCAGCTCACACCACAAGAAGTCAATGCTGCATACTAAAATACAATCTGGTGAAAAACTGAAATAATGGCATCAATGTTTTTGTTTCACACTAAGCCGTGCCCAGCAGAATGACATGATCTGATATTAATTTCTGTTCAGCGACGTAAAGAGCTAAAATGTAAATGGCATGGCAGCAGCCAGCTTGGCATAGAAGAATCCCAACCCGATATTGGAGGGCTGATATGAAAGGTGTGTCTGTTAACAAAAGCTCACAAAACCAACAACAGCACATATGGTAGAATGGAAAAGTCATGTTCTAGGGAAGTAGTATACCTGAGGCTAATTTTACACATGTTCACAAAGATCACATAAAGTAGAAAGGCTTCACGGAAAGAATATCATTGACAAAACTTCAGTAATTCAACAAAACTATCGTATATTTACATCAGCTTTTACTGAAAAGATGTTAGAATCAACAAGTAAGCAACTCAAGATAAATAACAAGTAACACAGACCCTTTGCCAAAAACATTAACATGGACTATTACAATCAGACATACAAAACACAGATTTTCTGTCACTCAGCAGGAGGATTGTCAGTTGCTGACCGTTCTGAATCAACATTGCCAGCAATTAGTACCCAGTGGTTTTCTGGCTTTTCAGCTTTATGTGAGTCGAGAGATGTATGCGCAACCAGCTCCAAGTCCCTACCAAAAGGTGTTCTAAACGAAAATAGTTGAACAGGGATATATATATACTACCAAGAATTACAAGATGAACTATGACCTAACTCACAAGCAGCACTACCATAACTTCTAAAAAGTGAATCCTAACAATTCATGTCAGGGATTCATCCAAGCAGTTTCACTGACTAACGTTTTTGGCATAAGATTGAGTTTTTTCCAAACCATTTCACTGATCTTCTCCATGAGTATTTGCTTGGGTTGTGAGATAAGGGCCTGAATTAAAACTTGAAATCAGGCCTTCAAATTTTACACCAGGGTTGTTGGGCAGCATAGAGGGTCCTTGGCAAAGACTGGGGAGCATTTGCACTTTGACACCTTATCATATGCCAGAGAAGCTGGAAATGATACATGTACCTTTCATCATGTTCCAAACAGACAAATAATAAGTTTTTCATTGCAAGTAGTGGTTGTTGGCTTCCTATAAGAAGCCAATTGGAGGTTGGTTATATGCAAGGATTAATTGGTTTGGATGAATGAAGCATGAGTCATGATGAAACAAAGTTTGGATGTGTTAGTGACAGAATTATCAAGCACTTTCTTCTAGAATGTTAACAGTTGTGCAAATGTTCAAGTTATGGTTCAGCAAACTTGAGGTCAAGAATTGAGTTTACCGGTAGTCAGTTGGTAATTGGATAAATCCCTGCATGTAAAATTCTTCACCATGTGGTGCAAGTAGAAACAAATCTTATTCAAGTAACCATCCTATACTCAACAGCTAACAGGAAATCGAAAGTCCATAGAACTTCCTCAGCTGAGAAAGTGACATGGAATTGGCCTGCCTCCACTAAAACAGCACCCTTACAAATATTCCTAACACACGAAACAAAAGAAAACTCCCGTTTGCTCACCTGAATGAGAATTCAGACAGTGCACAAAGTCGTTGATTGGTCTTACAGTGGTTGAACATAATTCTCTGATTGGCCTACAAAGATTAATGATAAGATTTTCCTGGTTCATGCAATGCAAAAAAAACAACAACAACGAAATGAGTAACATAATTTCAACAGCATAATTTCAGCCTGCTTATACGTCTACAGTATACAGGAGGCATGCCAAATACAACAACATTGACCCTATTTAGGGGGTGGGGTGGGGGGTGGTGGTGTTGGACACACACACATAAACCCGCCCACAAGTTATCCTCTCCTTGGATTAATAACTCCACACTAGGCTTTATTTAAATCATTACTATCATTACTACTGAGTATAAATTTAAATGACACATAATTTCCACCCGAATGAGAAAGCTGAGATTCTAGCAGGAGTTAATCAGATAGCTCTTGTCATCCCACAGATCCTCTGTCAAAAAGAGCATGAACAAATTTTGAATTTTTCAGAACTTAAAAAGGTAGCGATCATACTAATGCTCTAACGCCGCATTACGGTAGCTTCAGCTTCTGTTATGCCGGAACTTGACATGCTCTGCGATCTAAGTGTAGCACTAACTACTAGTTGAAACATGTTATGTCAGTCAAAGAATGATGAAGAGGTAACAAAACAATCGGAATGAGTGGCACAACGCAAAGTATGTGATGAAACCAGGAGTACCACACTCTAAATGAACCTCGGTGTGACACTGACTTCTTCCCTGTTGACAGGAAGAAGCTCCACTGATGAAATAGCTGCAGTACCCACTTGATTTGCGGAGGGAAGGTAGATCCACCAAATGAGATCTAGTTGACTTCCTTGATTACATCATCAATGTTAATTAGTCTATTAACCCTATTTTAACTGGGCTCTGAGCCAACTGGGAGGGGGGGGAAATTGCCTCCCCCCCTAACCTAAAAGCTGTTTGGGTGCTCCATAACACTTCAAACTTGTCACGATAATAGTATGGACCATGAACTTTTGTTCTACGTTATGAAAGTACCCATGATCTCATTAATTATTCATGATGTCATCAATTTAAGGTTTTTTGACCAAAATTTCGAAAATTTTCAACAAAAGTTTTTCTCTCGAAATTGGTTCTATGTTCATATTTAGTTGAATTTAAGGTCAGAAAACACCTGCTGCAACATACATTTCAGTGTTATTTTCCCTTAGTTTTAGATAAATTGGTGTGAAAACAGCTATTTCAGCCTAAATGTTGGTATAGTACCCTTCAATAAAAATCCCATATCTCGGGACTTATAAGGTTTTGAACCTTAAATTTGCACTCCATCTGTCTTATACAATTATGGTAAAAGTCACAAAGTTTCCATACCTTAGCTTTTGTCGTTTAAATGTTATTCAAACTTTTACAGTAGGGGGCAAATATGCCCCCCCCCAGTTAAAACAGGGTTAAAAGTATCGAGATAAGTATACCTGCACAGGTAAGCCTTCTGTTTCTAGTCTCATCTGTGGATCAAAATGAAGAATTTGCCTGGAAAAACGAAACAGAAAAAAAGGTTTCACACCTGACGACACAACTTCACCTGGGTGGTACTCCACATAACCCACAGCTTTGTTTGAACATCACATGATAAAGATTAAATTGAAGCATAATATAAGACCTAATCAAAATCACAGCACTTTGAAAACATGGACTGCATGATAATAAGAAGTTCTGACTCTATAGCCTTTGATCCAAAAGGTAGTTAGACTGCATAATCGACTAAGACTGTACTATAGCCTCGACCTTCTGCTACCCTCCACCAAAGATTCACTGACCCAGTAACACCTGTGGTTTCTCAATTCAGAAGTTCTCACCCATACAAGGCCACAGCTATGATAGCAGAGGAGTACAAGCATGTGTTAAAAACAGATATGCTAATCATCAAAATACTCTCACATCGAAAGATTATTGAGATAGATCTGCCTTCAAACAGTCATGATCTTCCAACAAAGTGGCTCAGAAAGAACCAACAATCACAAATCATTG